>MU185733.1:0-14187 GCA_016904865.1 Pissodes strobi | reverse complement strand
TTAAAGAAAAATAAGCATTTCTCTTTGTCACAACCAACATGCTAAATTTTTGGGAAGAGGGTTAATCCTAAAAGATTCTTTACACGCGATAGCACGTTACGCTGCCCAAAACTATGTGAACTTGGAAAAGTTAGTCACGCTCAATAACTCGTTACGAAAATTATTTTCTGTTGATACACACTGGGTTAACCCACCTTGCCACTATTTGAAACAACCAAACGAAAATTAAATTTTTTGATTAACATCAAAGTAATGTCAGCGAATTCGAATTATCTCCAAAATGTAAATTCGTATTATTAAAGCCCTTAACAAATTTGAAATATTTATATTCATCGAATTAAGGCAATTTAGACGTATCATTTATGAAGCTCATTTGCGCAAGCAATCGCACATAAAATCTGTAATTCAAAACAGTTTACACGGACCCAATTAGAAGTAAATCGTGTACGAAATTCGTTGGGTAAAACTTGGCTTACAAGTCGGTATAATCGTCGGGAATTCATCAAGTTAACGGCACAAATCGGCGCCAAAACTGGCAGGAAATTAAAACGTAGAACCGTATAATTCACGTAAATCAGTGAGTTATATTTGGTTTGCTGGATACACTGCACGTATATTTTGTGTTTAGAAAAATCGTTTGAAATAAAAATACTAATTTAGAGCTGTATTTACGAAAGAATAGGAGAATATATTTATAATAATACCCTACAGATCGAGAACAATTCAACTTATCAACTATACCATGTTACTAGAGCAGAACAACCCATCTTACTCGAAGGTCAGAACATCATCTGCTGCAGTACCATTATTGTTAGGACAATACAAATTCTCTATAATAGTCAAATATGTTATGTTCAGCATCTTGGTTCCTATTGCAATATTTCCAATAAAACAGGGGCGAATCTATAGAATTCCAATTTTACACCCTTTAACATAATAGATGGAGTAGAAGCTTAGCAATAATATTGAGGAATTCTACAAATAGAACCGAAGGAAAATCAACCGAGGTACATACAGTAACTGGACCATCTCGCGCCGGACGAATGATAAGCTGTCAACACCATATCGTAAGTTAGCAGTTCGTAACATTATTTTTATGCAGAGTTTACTTATGTTTATGTACTTTTTACGCCTAGTTTCAAATTACTATTTAAATCGACCCGGTCAAAATAGTGTCGAGTTTTCAAGGTTGAACAACGTGAAACTATTAAAAAATTTACAGATAGTACTATAATAATTGTAGTAGCTCCCCATAATTTTTACTGCACAAATTAAATTAACGAACTTCAAACATGCTGCTCTTTTTCATTTTACACAGAAATAATAAATGTCAATATTTATCAGGTTTGTTTGAAATTCATCTTTCTTTTATATCTTATTTGATAGTTATCTAGCTATTTTAAACAAAAATTAATATTACGAAAACTTATCACAACTGGTTAATTAATTTCAATGTGTAGATTTGCATGATTGAATCGTGACGGAAAGTAGAAGTATATGATTTGTGCGCGAATGCATTTTTTGAGAAACTCCACTTTCATCGACAGCGGAAGATATGTTGAGAGGGTAAAATATTTTTTGTTATTTCTCAATGTGTTGCGCGTAAAACCCTTTTAAATGTGTTAGCGAGATATAATGAATAAGATGATACCTACCCTTAAGAATGCGGCCAGCGCAATATGTGTGCTCCGACTTGCTCGTCGGCGTGGGAGTGGGTCAATTACTTACTCTTGACCAGGGCGCCACCAGTTTGAAGTATCCAAATCCGCAGATCCAAACAGGAAGATCCTCGGTCTTAAGAATCCATAGGGGCGATCCAAATCGACGATTATCCGCTACGCAAGGGCGATTTAAAATCAACTACTATCAACTACACTGGTTTGGTTGAGGTATTTCAGAGCAAATAAAAGACGGTCACGTTCGTGCAGGTTTAAATTTATTGGCATTCGGTAGGTTAGACGATAACGTGTTGTCATATTTCTTTCAATAACAAAATGATATAAATTTATAACAAAAGGTAAAAGATCTTAATTTGAAAGCAATTAATAACCTATATGCTCATAAATATATCGACAGTAATTTGAATTAAAATTGCGTTATAATAGAAGTGAATTAGATAAAGAATGATCGAACAATTATTAGACACGCTTTAGCTATAACGGAAGTAACAATATAACACCAAATGATTACGAAAGATCAAACCAAGTTCAACAAATTAATCAATAATTACAGTTATGCGTCTAATAGTAGCTACTAAACTTTGGGCGCGTTTACCATGGTAGACGACTCGCAGTTGTACATAAGTAAACCCTACTGATTTAGATCATTAAATACTGTTATGTAAAATTACTATAATCAGATATTTAGTCAATCATAACGACAATGTTGATCATTTAACACAATATACTTAAATCAAATAGTAAGATTAAAGAAATATAATATATAAAAAAAACTATGAGCATAGCATAGATCCACACTAGTAGATTCAGCAGTTAATTATATTCGAGTGTTTACACCGAAACAGTACCGAGCATAGTTATATCAGTACCACGCAGAAAACTAAAACACGCGATATGATACAACGCTGGAAAACTCTAAAACGCGCAATCCAATATACGCTGAAAAATGTCAATAACACGCTGAAGATACTCGCGTAAAAATATCAGTAACACGCCACTAACATTATGTCGAAAAAGATCACAAATATAACCTAAACTTATCTTTACTGGTCTTCGCCGATATCATCTACGGCCTTCTGCACGTGGACTACAAAAACTCTCAGTGGCATTTGAGGTAATCCCCATACCTTTATGGCTACAGTTGGTACCAATGAAACACAACCAACTCTATTGACTGGCAACTACTTGGTTAGCTACTCAAATTCTCTCCAAGCAAAGTTCGCTCCAAACAACAATAGCTTGCTCCATATACACAACTCCAAGCACAACAGTTCCAGCCAAAAATAATAGCCCCCAGGGAAAACTGGCTCCCGGTAAAACTGGCTCCCAAAAAAACCCTGAAAGAGAACAAGCGCTAAGTATGCATTCTCAATTTTAGGCAGCCTCTCTTTCTTTCAGAATACTCTCCACTCAAAGAGTATTTAAAAATAACAATGAGAGTATTTCAAAATAATAATGAGAATCGTCTTGCCGAAATGCGAAAATCACAATAAAACCAATATCATATCCACCCTACAGGTGATACACATCAAATACTAAGAAAAACTGACTAATAATATAACCACTGTCCGCTCTTTTAAGAGTTCAGACCCCCAGGCAAGAACAAAGCTTGTCCATTTATGACATTAATATTTAATCTAAATTTACTAAGCTTATGTACGACTTTACAAGTTCTTATAAGCAAGATTCAAAGTAGAAATGAAATTTATCAAAGATTATATACAGCTTGATACAACATTATACTCTATTATACAATATGGGGTCCATAAGACAAAGAATCTGCTATGAGTGCTCGACTGCAATATCATACCGAAGACGGTATCAGAAACTATCATTAAATACGCTTGAATTCCCCAAAATAATACTTCTTGTAAAAATAACGAGTATAATTAATCACGCTATGCCTGTTCTAAGCCTAAATTATCTTTTGTTTGACGATATTGCATGACATACGAGCAAGAATTAATAAAATTTCGAAAGTAACACTCTTTATATAGCAGTAGTGTGCAGTATTTCAATTCACCCTGAGACCCGTTAGAAAACTGTAATGCAATAACTTATACTCTGAAAAAATAAACCCCCCCTGTACAGACAATAAATGAGAATGTACAAAATGTAAGATATGTATATTTATTTACCTAACTACGTAGGGTTTTTCGATGGTAATGACGAATTGGGGAGCAAACGCTCTCTTCTACAGGCATTCCTCGAGGAAGGAAACGGCGTACTTTGTTCCAGAATATACTGCACGTGGCAAGTTACTAACAAAAAATCTTGACTCTCAGGCAAAAACCAACCAATCCACAGTCAAGCCATAAACTACAGCAACTATGCCACTTTATACCCGAAATAAGTATAGTCCCCGTTTAGGGTGAATTACCAATTCTTAAAATTTTACCAAGCGGACGCACTACCTCCTTTGAGTGTTTTTTGAAGAAAGGGGACTAAATCAAGCCAACACCGACTAACTAGATCGTAAGATTCGATGTTAAAAAGCTAGAAAAAAACTCAAACCATAGGCTCGTTCCACACTGTCCTGTAATCATACGCAAAATACTCCAGCCGGTTGTCACCAACTTTACTAGCATCTGCAATATGCAATGAAACGTACCTAAGGCTGTATGATATTATGCATTGCTGGTAGGACAAAGAAATCCAACGATAAATTCATCATTGACAATGACCAAACAACCAATAACCAATTCATTCCGAACGGCGGCCATTTAAAACCCCTGACATCAAATCTGTTCAACGCAAAAATATCAATCGAACATAAACGTACTTTTAGCTCCAGCCGGTTTTTCTTGCTGAAAACTTTAGCGACCAAATTAGAGCGACGTTGCCAGTTAGGGAACACGCGCATTTAATAACACATCCTGACTGCGCATTTCTAAAGCGAAAGCGAAAAACAGTCGTTTAACAACAAAACAAGGGCAGCACATCCATTAATTATGTATTTTCCTGTTGGCTTGAATCGTAACCACGTCAAAATCACAGGGCAACCGCTTAGCAAATTAAACATCTGGCAACGTTCCAAGACCAACATTTTCATTAAACGTTCCGAGGTGCATTATATTACACTCGTCCGTATGCAACCAACAATTCTTTGAAGGTATATTACCGCCGAAAAAAGGAAATTATTCGCAAGGTAAGTTATTTAATTGAAGTACACTGCTATATACTTAAATGTTTTCTTGATAGCGATGTAGAATACGATACGATCTAGTGACTGAAATTACGTATATAACTAGCTTGTTTCAGTTTATTCCTCTAACAGCTCGATAAAGGCACTGGTCGTTCGACAATTATGCAAGATTAAGGGTGGAATCACTGACTTTATTTGACCTCTATCTGTTACATATTTTCCGTGCTAAATTGTCATGTAACAAATGTAGTTGCAATTTCTTCAAATGTATAATATTGCTAAGCTAAGCTTACAATTCGCGCATGATGTCACGTAATTTGTGTTAAAGTTAGGATAGATCTTTCGGCGAGGGTAATTGTATTTAATCGTACTTTATATTGTCAGCTTTGTTTGAAATGTATCCTTCTTTTAAATATCTTGCTTTAAACACAAATTAATATTACGATTATTTTTATAAAAATACAGAAGAAAAAAAACTTATCATATGTGGCCAATTAGTTTAAAAATGAGCAAAATTATTTAAGAAGAGCCACACTTGGCATCGACACCCTCCGATTTGGCTAATTTTTGTGGGCATGTTACCCACCCAGAGATTAATCAAAAGCTAAAATATTAGGTCCCGAAAAAAATTATTTGGCTAAACTGTAGCCATTTTTCTTTTTTTTTTCACATTTTTTTTACTTGAATTTGGGAAAATTCGAGTACGCATAGGTTTTTTGTACTAAGTGGCTGAAAATCAGTTGCCTAGTGTAAAATTGGCCAAGGAACAAGAATATGGCCACAGATTTGACCTACGAAAATTTTACCAGAAAAGTCCCAAATGTTGGGGAAATGTTCAAAAGATATTTTCTTTGACTATACGACGTAGAGAAAGAATCAGCGAATCCAATGAGCACACACCCAGATTTGTAGGAAAAAACGTTCAGAAATTGTGCTGCTTTATATTTGGAGGTTTTTGTTTTCTTTGAAAAATCTCAATATTTGATCTCGAGGGACAATGTCCGACCTACAGGCCTATTTTGCGACGTACCTGAACTTCCTGGAGTGCTCGGTGCGGGCAGCGAGAGGCGACAGAAAATGACAAACGTGAGCTGTGCTGCAGCGCAGCGCCCTTAGCCGGAGCGTCAGGAGGGTTCAGGGTAGACAAACCTGCCAGGCATGCGCGTTGGATAACTTGCCTACCCGAGGTCTTATTTGTATCGAGCGTACGAGATCCCGAATTTTTGTAGCGCGACTATAATATAAATGTGCAGGCTTTTCATATTTGGGGTTAGTTTGAGTTAGTTGGTTGCGCCCCCGTAGCGAGCGAAGCGAGCTGAGGGTCCTGCATGAAGTGTTCAAATATTTGGAGAAACGTAAGGGGGGGTATGCTAGCTAACATTTATATAACATTTATATTACAGTCACGCTATAAAAAGCGGTTTCCTAGATGCTCGATACAAAAATGCTACCCAGAGCCTTCGGATGCTGGCGTCCGGCGCTGTACTGTGCGTACAAGCCAGGCCCTTCCCCTCTCTTCCCCCAACCTCACCTGCCCTACCGTCCCTCCCGTCCAGTTTCTTCTCACTGGTCGACCAGTATGATGAGCCTTCTTTAAATGATACCCTCACCAAGGCCCCATACCATCCGAAACTTTGAGTATTTTCAGTGGAATATATGTTGTTGTTCGACTGGCAAAAACAGATCCATTAGATTGGTCATCAACGTCTTCAGCGACGAATCAGAAGTGGATTTGTCACTCCTGATGCCAAATCTGCCAGCCAAAAAGCTAAATTAGTCAGAAGACATGAAAACTGCAACAATTCCACTTCGACATGTGCTTTGTGAAGTAATACTTAAAGAGAAGCTTAAAAAGTATATTTGACTTCCTATGATCTGGACAAAATGAGAATTTTCAGAAGGCCCCATTAAAGGCTCATATCAAAATAAATTTAATTACTTTGGCAAGAACCTCATGTATCTCATTCATTACAAAATATCAATACACTATTTAGACGGTCACACTATACCCCAGAAACAGACCTCACGACGCCTAGTAGGCAGTCAAAACATCTGATGCCACCTGGTCAACTCTACGTGAGAGGATACTCGATGGGAGAGACAGTAGGGCAGGTGGGGTTGGAGGCAGGGCAGGGTAAGGATCTGGCCCGTGCCCAGCACAGTGCCGGACGCCAGCAGCCGAAGCCCCCTTGTAGGCATTTTATCCAACGCTCATGCTTGGCAGGTTTGGCTACCCTGAACTCTCCTGACGCTCCGGCTAAGGGCGCTGCGCTGCAGCACAATGTACGTTTGTCACTTTTTGTCGCCTCCCGCTGCCTGCACCAAGCGCCTCAGGAAGGTCAGGTACATCGCAAAAGTAGGTCAAACATTGTCCCACTAGATCAAAAATTGAGATTTTTTAAAGAAAACAAAAACCTCCAACTTTGAAGCCGCGCAATTTCTAAACGGTTCGTCCTAAAAATCTGTGTATATGCTCATTGGATTCGCTGGTTCTTTCTCTATAAGATGAGTGCCTCGTATAGTCAAATGATTTTTTGAACATTTCCCCAAGTTTTGGGACTTTTTTGGTAAATTTTGAGAGTTTTTGGGCAATATTTTCGGAGGTATTTAATCTGTGGCCATATTCTTGGCGTTTGGTCCATTTTACAGTAGGGAACCATTTTCAGCCACTTGGTACAAAAAACATCTGCGTAATCGAAAATACCCAAATTCATAGCCAAATCGGAGGAGGTCGATGCCAAGTGTGGCTCGTCTTAAATAATTTTGCTCTATGCAAGTTTGCGTGATCAAATCGTGACGGAATTTTTTGAGAAATTCCACTTTCATGGACAGCAGGACATGTGTTGAAAGGGTACAATCTTTATTATTATTTCGCAATTTTAGTTGCAACTTCTTCAAACGTGTAATATTGTGTAGGAAAGTATAATATAGCTAACTTTTAGAAGATGTTTCAGAAGATGTTTACAAACCCCCAAGCGTAGTTTTCTGTGTGCGTAGATACCATGGAAGAACTAGCATGAAAATATTACCATCTGCGAGATATTTTGCATGGACAATGCTGCAGAATGGACGTATTTCCTTAAGTGTTTTTTCTCAATGCGCTACTCAATTTAGTTGGCCAGAACGGCCTAGATCACCATTAAATGAACTATAATTTATAGCTAACTTAGCTTTTCATAAATTAATCAATGCATATTTATTTAAACTTTACTGCAAAGGTCGCATACTACTATCTTAAGAAATAACTAAGCTATATTGTCAAATACGCCATAATATATTTTGGACTTCGCTCTATTATTATTTTAGATGCAATAAAGATGGAATATTTTTCACATATAAACTTATAAGAACGACAAAACGTAGGAATTCGTATGTGGCAGACACGCGAGAAGAGACTATATCTTCGAAAAATTCCAATTTTCCTAGCAATAAACACAGCCACACATTTCCCATTTCCCCTGGAAATTTCCTCCAGAGCGACGCACTAGCTGGAGCAAAATTTAAATATCTGCCCGTTTATGTGTTCATATCCGTTTTCGTTGCCGTTCATTTATTGCGGTTACGAGCACGAGTCGGAGAACGAATTTTATAAAATCGGCTCAATTTTATCAGATAGGAACTGTCGTCTGGCTTATTGGGACACTTTTGATGTGTTTTCTGCCAAATATGTTTGCCAAATAATGTCTAATTTCCATTTTATTTGTAATGGACCACGTGCCTAGAATTGCTGTAATTTGTATAACAAAAAGCTTGTAGCCATACAGGCTTTAAAGTGTAATCTTGTGCAACTTACTGGCATTGTGCGAGTGAGGAAAAAGCCTTTGGAGGACCCCAATAAGGTTATACAAGACCAGAAGTTATGCCACCTTCTATCTGTTTTCCTGATTTCCTAATTTTAAAGCGTCAACATCCATGTCTAAACATTGAGTTTTAATCGCCCGCTTCTGATGTTTGTGGAGCTTTGATAAATCGAAGAAACAGTATCATCAAAATAACGAAAACAAGGCGAGGTTAATAATGGACTTAAGGATCCACAAAATTAGGGCTAATGCATTTTATAAATTGTTTAGTGAAACACCTGACAATAGCGTAACTTTGGTTTCGATTTGAAACAAGTTGACCCCCTTCCTTAGATGCGTTTAACTTGAGGCAATTTACCTTTTGCTGCGTTGAGCAAAAATCAAAGGTTCCAGTTTTTCCACATCGACCGAAAATCAATGTTGAAGTTGGAGGTTGGTTCGGCTTTAATAACCGATTAAGTGATGGGTGTAGGGACCAGAACAAAAACATTCATATTGTGCACATTGTGTCATACTGAATCTCCAAATTGTGTTGCGGTGGTAATACATTTTCCAGCCAGAGGGCATTCAAACTTGCCGGCCGACAGAGTGTTTGGCCGTATAGAAAAAGACACTCAAAGTGAAGAGTGTTATTGGCCTCCCTGAAGAATAAATAAAATTTAATATATTCAAAAGTGGGTGACGTTAAAAGTCGACTGGCGCTTATACGATATAAAAAAAACTTTAACAGACCAAAGATTTCAAAAATTTTCAGAAATTTGAATCAAAAAACAGTTAAATTTCAAGGATCAGCATTTTTCCGCTTTGAAGAGAGCCCAAGCATCCAACTTGATGAAAAATTAATGAAAGACCCCGTTGGAAATAAAACAATTACGTGAAAGACTCTTCCAGAATTAAAGTTTTATAAACATATTTAAGAAGATAATGAAATAGAAGAAGAGTCCAATGGGACGAAAATTAAAGCAGAAGAAGAAATGGAATGCGACCGCTTGGACTGTTACCATCAAATAAATGTTTAAAAGGATTCATATTTTTTATTGATAGGGTGTGGCAGCAAATTGATGGCATATGGACTATCACCAGCACTGCTTCTATGGCTTTCCAATTTCTTAAGGGATCGAAGCATCCGAGTTGCTATCGATGGACATCACTCGGAGGAATTTAAAATCAATGCCGGAGTTCCTCAAGGGTGTATATTATCTCCCACACTGTTCGTGCTCTATATCAATGATCTCCTAAACAGGACAAACAATTATATTTACAGCCTAGCAGACGCCAGCACTCTTATGTGGCCATGCATGCGCGAAGTACACTGAGCGCTGCTCGTTTCCAACGTATGCGAGAAAATCAGATTGCTGCCATCAATGAAGATATGAACGCCATCCTCGAATGGGATGAGGAGAGCACTGTTCAGTTTAGCGTAAGAAAGACTCAAGCAGTTCTCCTCAAAAAAAGTAAACACCGCACGACCTGACTTACCAATGACAGGACAAACACTGACTCTGGCCTCATCCATAATCTTGCTGGGCATCAACGTAGAAAACAACATGTCTTGGAGTAATCACGTCACGAAAGTCGCTAAGGTGTAACGGAATATATAAGTTATTCCGTTCCACTAAATTCTGTTTAATTATCAATGATTTTCGATGTACGGGATATGAATCGCCAGTGACATCTGTTCGCAAATGGGTATATTTCGTGCAACTAATTATTTAAGAAGAACAGATACGCTGGTTTATATCTACAATTTGCGGATTCGTGTCGTTGTAGATTTCTATATTGAGTAAGTGACATCTATTCGGAAACGGGCTTATCTCATGTAGTGGGTAATTGGAAAGCGTAGTTCGCTATTTAATACTTACCATTTATGCATTTAATTAAATACGGATTACTATATTTAGCGTATGTTGAGTATTTCTTTAGTTTGTCGCCGCGTGTCCTATAGCTGTAGTCACATGATTTAAATTATCTAATGAGAACATCGAAAATCAGAATTTGTTGAACGTCTTAAATTTTGAAAGAAAGGTCGTTTATCTTTTTGGCAACGCTTGGCTGGGTAAGTGCTAGTTTTTGATCTTGAAATATTTTATTCATCTTGCATATATTTCGCTAATTTTTTCATTTTTTGAATACATAATTAATAAATGTTTCTGATTCACTTAATCATATTCTGCTTAAGCAAGAAATTAGCATTTTTATATTACGCGTTCGATTAACTTACAACTTCAATAATCTTAATTCTTTAGTGACCGTTCGGTAAAAAATACCGATTTGTGAATAATTCCGTCTCTCATGGGTCAAATTCCTATAATTTGATAAGGTTTAATCCAAATTTACAGGCACGTGATTGTTTCATCGTTCAGCGGTCACACACATTGTTTTACGTATTTCCATTTAAATTGAACAGTATTGTTTGTTAAATTCTTGGATTCTATATATTCCTGTGAAGGTAGTAAATTGAATTTTCAGTAGAATTCCTTCGAATTTTCCCTCATAATATTGCTGGTTTAATATATTTTTTTTCAGGCTTATTTCATTAATATTTCAGTTTATTTAGCAATAATTATTAGCACTTGCTCAGTCGCGATTCAACAATGATGTATCGACATTAATTTGCAATTATGAGGGATTAGCATTTTAAGATTCTTTACACAAATAGTGCACTATGTAAAAAATCGATATCTCCTATTGGTCGATCCATCTCGTATTACAATATGTCTTCGTGATTCATTCCATTTTCTGTCAAGAGCTCTCGTGGTGTAGAGGTTTAGGTCATTGGGTTTCACCTGGACGGCCTGGGTTCAAACCCCGTTGCATTTTTTTATTTTTTTTTAAGATTATGTTTCTAAACAGTTTTTCTTGATTTTGGGTATGTCTTGGGTTAGTTTGGGTTAGCACCTGGTTAGTTTCCTTTTCTTGAGCCCCCGTAGCGAGCGAAGCGAGCGGAGGGCCATGCGGATCGACCAATAGGAGAGGCCGATTTTTATATAGTGCACTATTTGTGTAAAGGATCTTATAATGCGATGGATTAACTCACATGTGTAAATGTACCTGTTTTTTTTCTTTATCTTTTATCTTAATTCATATCTCAATGTGAGATGGTGATTACCTTTATCTTTAATTAATTGAGATGTAATTACGCTCAATTATCGTTTATGTGCCAATGGCCATATACATATAGTAGAGTAATAGAAACTACTTACTTTGAGTTACAAGACTCGTTTATAGAGAGGTTGTACCTCTATTAAACTAAATAAATTAACTTTCGCTAAATTTATCCTTACAAATTGGTGACTGAGCTAGTATTTCATTATAAAGTGACGCCAACTGTTCAATTCATCACAAAGGCAGCAGCACAAAAGCTAGGAGCACTCTCTGGAGTACAAAAATTGTATACACCTCATCAGCTCATGCTGCTCTATAAGGCCCAGATAAGACTATTTCTGGAATACTATTCCCATGTGTGAAGCTCGGCACTCAAACATTTGCTCCAGATATTGGACTCCATACAGAGGAGAGCAGTCCGTCTTGTGAATGATCCAGAATTGACTAAAGACCTTGATGGCCTTGAACATCGAAGAAAGATGGTGGATCTAACTCTTTACTACTACAGAAAGTGTTCAAGCGAGCTGGCAGAGTTGTGCCAAACAGGAACACCCGTCAGACGCAAGCTGCTTATTGTGTGTGTGTGTGCACACCCACACACAAAAAGAATTCCTGTACCACTCAACGAGCGGTGCGTGTGCAGAGCAGACATTGGACGTACGACTTGAAGCGCTGTAGGTTGTAGTTTCAGGAAAGACGTTACTCGGAAGTCTATTCCAGAGCGGGAGTGGGTGTTTCTGTTTGGCACAACTCTGGATCATAAGTGGCAGCTCGTTCGAACACATTTCGTAGTAGTATCGATAGTAAAGAGTTAGGTCCGCCAATTTTCTTCAAGGCAATCAAGGTCTTTAGTCAACTCTGGGTCATTCACAAGACGGACGGCTCTCCTCTGTGTGGAGTCCAATATCTTCAGCAAATGTTTGGGTGCCGAGCTTCACACATGGGAACAGTATTTCAGAAATGGTCTTATCTGGGCCTTATAGAGCAGCAAGAGCTGATGAGATGTATATACAAATTTTTTGCTCTATAGAGGGCTCCTAGCTTCTGTGCTGCTGACTTGGCGATATTGGTGACGTGATTACTCCAAGACATAAGAATAAGTTTAAAAATGGCGCCGCTTGAAAAGTGGCTCCGCAGAAAAATCGCGATATAAGTGCTGTAAAACTAAGATTTCTAGTACAATAGTGTGCATTATTTGTGGAAATGTGTACCATAGCTCGTGTGCCACCCGTGACTGGGCAGAAAAGGTACATTTTATAGACCCTTCACGACTTGTTTGCTACCGGGAAGAAAGTGAGGTTGGAACGGACATAAATATAAAAGACGTTCAAATTTCACTGTATAGAAGACTCCTTGAAGAAATGAATGACAAAAATAAGATTCTCCAGGACAACGCCAATCTGTGGAAAGAAAAACTTGAAACCCTAGTTCAAAATCACCAAAGAAAACAAAACCAATAGGAAAAGATCAAGATCAAGAAAATCAACATTCCAAAGATTCCAGCAGAAATACCAAATCTGATGAGGAGTTGGATGAAGCGGCAACAGATGGCGGTAAGTCGCAATCTGAAACTGAAGTTTGCAACGACAAAATATCAAATCCTGAAAATTCAAACAGTCGAATGCCATCCCAAAATGACACTAAAACAGGATCAACGCCCCTAGATGACGCTAGTGGCTTGCAAACGCCAATAGCTGCTGACACTGACGTTATAGTAAACAATGAAAATTCTAAAAATCTAGAAAGATCGTCTCAAAGTAACGACACTTTTAAAGACAATAACGACCTTCAACCACCTCCTAATCAAGATGACAAATGGGAAAAGCAAAAGAGAAGAGGGGGCCGACGTGGTCACAACCTCCAAAAGGCTGGGGCGACAGCAATAAGAGGAGTCCAGCAGAATGGTAGACCAGAACCTCTAAGAAGAAGCAATGAGGGCATAGGCCTTTTAAAAACGGCTGTAAAACCTGAATTTTTGTTTCTTTAGAGTCTGGCTCCGGAAGTGAACAGCAATGAAGTTATGGATTTCCTCAAGAACAATGGTCTGGAAAAAGGATCTCACTCTGAGAGGATTCGGACAAAGAAAGACAAGTATCAAGCATCTTTCAGACTTGCTGTATCATCAAGTGAGCGAGGTAAATTCATGAATACCAATTTATGGCCACAAGGAGATAATATTAACCATTTTATGAACATCAAGCACCACCCAATGGCCAGAAGACTACAGCAGAGACTTTATGAGTTCTACATATTACGTCAGATCTCTTCGGAATAAAGCAAATGAAAGAGAATTATTCATGGTGGACAAATTCATAGATGTGCTACGCATAATAGAGCACTGGTTAAGCGAGGATGAAGTCGGCCTTGTTTACTTCCAAGGATTCAAAATGGTAGCCTATTCTGCAAGAATTCTTTCCACGGGGGGAGAAACTGTTGTTTTTGTGAGGGACAGTGTAGA
>MU185732.1:42142-105668 GCA_016904865.1 Pissodes strobi | reverse complement strand
TAACATAAAATACGCAAGTCACTTATGGGCACCAAATTACCACCATCATAGACAAAATTCTTATGACATGATCAACTATAAGAGTAAAAAAGACAAAAAGCCAGATTTCAAATGGTCCAAGAGGTATTCCTCTATATAATAATATGCCTTCAAAAGCAACAATTCCTCAACTTGCTTCCTAAATTGCTTATATTCTACAATCTTTCGAAAGCTCTGTGGCAGGTGATCAAATATCTTCTTGCTTTTGTACACAATGGAATTCTGTGTTAAGGAAGAATTAGGAAAGGGTAAGTTTATATTAAAGCATGATCAGGTATTATTTAAATTTATGGAATGAATTATGAATGAATACTTTTTATGCATAATCCAGAACAAAAATTGACTCTATTTTTAAGTACACATAAGTATCTTAAGACGCGCTTTTGCAAAACGAACAGTGACTGAAATAGAAAGCTGGATAGATTCTCCCGAATAGACATCTTTAGCCACTTTCGCATTCAATTAATTTTTAATTACTTTTATTGCAAACAGCCCGATGACAATTTACAGCTAATTTTCTCAATGTTTGTCAAAGCCTAAAAACCGATTAAAGTTTGTCATGATTAGGTTGAGCCTAAGCTTACTTCATTCAGCACATATTTAAAATTCAAAATCTTCGTCGTAGATACATTAAATGACAAACACTGACCAAATCCTGGTTAATTAATCTGGTTAGTTCATGAGTATCGCTACCATGCCAGAGAAGAGTCGTGTCATCAACAAAGGATGTGCATTGGCCATGTTTCACTGTGAATGGTAAATCATTTATATACAACGAAAAGTGGTCCAAGAAGCGATCCCTGAGGCACACCTGCCGTGACACTCAACTCATCTCACTCTCCACCAGCAAATCGAACTTTCTGACACCTATTTGTCAGAAAGGATTCCATCCATTTTAAGATAAAACCCCTAAACCCATAAACCTCCAGCTTCCGCAGCAGTATGTCGTGGGACACACAATCATAGGCTTTTGCCAAGTCACAACACACCGCTGCGGCAGCCTCCTCATTATTCAGCCTCAGATTTATAACAAGAAATTCACCATTTAAAAAGATGCATTAACACAGGCATCCAATGTAGTAAGGGCCGATGTGGGTAGGTTGGCAAGGACCTTAGTGGAGACATCCCAGCCTCAAGAATTTTTATTTTTAATTTCTCCCAAGACATCCTCAATTTCTTTGGCTGTTACAGGTGTGAAGTAAAAAAGACTCACCAGTCCCTCCCTTGTTGGCATCTAACTGAGAGTTATATTTTGCTGATTTTGTTGCACCCCATCTCTTTTTGTTTGTTATGAGCTGACTCTAGTCTATCGCTAAAATATTTATCCTTAGCAGCTTTTATGGTTTTGCGATAAATTATTCTATATTTATTTAAAAAATTCGTAAAAAAATTATTGTCTAAAAAAAACTTCCTTAATTCATATAGACATCTCGTACTTTTAGATGAAACCTTTAAGCCCTTAGTTATCCAAGGCTTTATGGCTTTCAAATGAAATCAAATCAAAATATGCTTTATTGTTATTAACAGCATGTGTGTAAAGAAAGCAAATAAATAAAAATCATACAAAATAGTAAGCATAGTTATAATTAAATTTCTAATAAAACACTTAAGAGGTACTTAATAAAATCAAGTAGTAAAAATATAATTACACAAAATAAAGTAAAACAAATGAATATATAAAAAACATAGAAATTAAAAAAGGACTTGTTAAAAAAAAGATACATCTAGTCATAAAAGTAATAAATCCTATAGTCAAATATTAAAACTTAAAAACCAACATCATATAAAGACTAACATTCCACAACCATGACAGCAACAAAGAAAAAATTCTACATTCATACTTACAAACGAGATTATGCATTCAAAATCACTCATCTTATATTAAAATACATCGTTATATAATTCTTGGACATCATAATATGCCCTCCCAACAAACAACTTTTTTACTTGGTTTATTCATATTTAGGTATTTTTCAAGCCTTTTTAGTTCAAAATTCAACATTTCAAGATTTGCAGCTTGCGCAGCAGTATCCCGTGATTGACACAGTCAAAGGCTTTTGTCAAATCACAGAACACTGCCTCGGCAACCTGTCGATCATTTATGCGCAGGTAACGGTTTTCTAGGAAATTAAATATTGCATCGCAAGTGTTTAGAAAGCCAAATTGCGTGGGACTTAAAATATTTTCCCTTCCCACAAAGTTCATCATTTGCGCCTCTTAACCACTTTTTCCACTATCTTAGAGTGTTGGTACTAACGCAACCGGTTTATAGTTTCAGGGGCTTTCTTCATCTCCACCCCTATACAAGGGAATAATGTTAGCTCTTTTCAAACAGCAGGGGAAAACTCCAGCAGCAAAATAGTAATTTATAGCCTCTGCCAAAATCATAACTGCATTTTGAGGGAGTGTATTAAAAATTTTAGACGAGATACCATCCCACCCCGGCGCCTTTTTACTGTTTAATTCTAAAATTATTTTTTTAATTTCAACTCAGGTTTCTTGTACAAATTTATTTCTTTAAAAAGTTACTGTTTAATTCTAAAATTATTTTTTTAATTTCATACTCATGGTTGCTGAAAAAAATAAGGTTTCTTGTACAAATTTATTTCTTTAAAAAGTCTCAAAGTTTGTATCACATTTTATTTGACTTGCTAAGTTTTTGGCTATACTTGAGTAAAACATGTTCACATCATTAGCATTTAGTTTAGAATCTAAAGACGTTTTGCTAAATTTTTCCCCCAATGCTCATTAACAATCGTTTTGTTTGTTAGAAGAAGAGCTAAGTCGGTTTTCATAACACAGATGTTTAGCTGCCTTTACAATTCTGCGATATATTCATTTATAATTATTGAAATAATTTACAAAAAACTGATTATCCATATTTAAACTTTCTTATAAAATGCAGAGATCTTAAATTTTTTGCTGAAACTTTTATTCCCCTGGTTATCCAACATTTCTTTAATTTTTGTCTTAAAGGTTTTAATGGAAAACATGCATTAAAATGTCTGGCTAACACACTACCCCAATCTTCCCTAATGGTCAGTTGCGAAAACCTATCAAAATGTTTTCTTACAAATAGTCTAGCCCGTCGTCTTGTTTTCGCCTTCCTTCCTTTATTTAAAGAAAAAATGCAGCACACCAATTCATGATCGGATAGTGCACTGTTTGTTACATTACATTTAACCTCTTTCTCATCAAAATTTGAAATAACATAATCTATCAGTGTTGAAGAATGTGACGTCACGCGTGTAGCTTTGTCAACATGCAGATACAAGCCATAAGAGTTGATAAGATTATGCAAAGTAATTGTATTGATGTCCCCAGTTGCTAGGGAATCTAGATTAAAATCACCACAGACAATTATATGTGATATAGAGGGAAGAACGGAAATAGCCAATTCCAGTTTTACCAAAAATTCATGGACATTGCTAGATGGTGCATGATAAATACATAATAAATATTTATACTTTGACAATAAACAGCACATAACTCGAATATACTTTCTTCTTTGCAGTCGTCAATATTATTAATTGCTTTAAATAAATATGTTGAATAAAAGTCCTCATGAATTAAAATGGCTACGCCGCCATACCCTGTTGATCAGCAAAATATATCTAAAACGACATAATTTCTTAAAACTAATTGTTCTTGAGGTTTCAACCAGTGTTCACAGACCAATACCATTGTTGGGTAGTTCAAACTATCTAATAAAATACTTAAATCATCTAACTTATTTCTAATAGACTGCACATTTATTAATGCTATGGAGAAACACTCACTATTACTATTGGATCTAAAAAACTTGTATTATGGTTTGTGTTTGACGGATTATTTTCAGAAGAAACAGAATTTTCAGAAGGTTCAGAAACAGAATTTTCAGAAGATTCAATTCTGTTACACTGTTTTGACGGATTTACAATAGTAGTCAGTTCAACCCCACTAATTGTAGGTATAAAAATCAAATTCTTCACTACTTGCTCAGTTGTCCCTAATTTTCTTAATATTAGATCTATATATTTAAATTTGCTTTCTTTTTTACGCTTTAATACAGGGTTTAAACAAGAAATTAAATCTTCTGAGACCTGATTTACTCTATTAGTAAAACAAATAAACTTTTCAAAAAAACAAGAAATTTTTTTTGCAATGACAAATTTCTCAATAAACGGATGACCTAAAAATATTATATTTGTATGTGTGCAGAATTTCGCCTTATCCCAAATACCTTTAATTTTTGGTATTTTACCTTGTTGAAATTCATTGGTAAAGTTTTTAACAAGCTTCTCCATATCAATCAGCACGCACCAGGTTTAATTATGCACTGCACACAATAGTCATGTTTAAGCTTCTGCCCCAATAATTTGTCGAGACCTCTACCAGCCTCATCACATAGGATCAATATTTTCTTTCTCGCGACATCGTTGCTGTTGGGCTCCCGTCCAGGACATGGTACATCAGTAAGATTATTTTTAGATGTTGGATAAACTTGACCTGCATCCATATCCAAAAGACGATTCTGATCTGAGGATTCTTTGGTATTTGAAAGATGTAGCTGGGCAATTTTCTTACATAATCCTCTGATTTCAGAGCAATACTGCTGGTTTTCACTCTCCAAAACACTTGAATCTGTAGTCTTTCGAAGTTTTTCATTGTCTGCTTCATTTGACAACTGTCTAGCATTATAGTCTGCTTGAATGTTAAATAATTTAAGCTGCAATTCTTTAGCCTCCTTTAGATATGCTTGGTTATCTTTCTCTAAAGTGTCTATTGCAACGACCATGTTTTTGTTGAGACCAGTTAATTCCTTAATCTTAACTTCCAGATCATGTTTAACATTCTTGACAGAACTTAACTCATCAGCAATATTGGTCCTTGGCTGTAATATCTTTAATTTCTTCTTCTAGTATGGTATTGCGTCGGTCAACCTCTTTAGCTGTATAGCAAATGTCTTTTCTGCTTCGGAAACCTCCTCCTCAAAAACCAGACTGTTTCTCTTGAGTCTTTCAATATATTTTTCCTTGTCACAAACTTTCTTCTCAAGTAACTCAATTTTCTGTGTGAAAGCTACATGTTCATCATTCCGTTAATTAAGATTCTCTTGACACACTGGAGAACATAAAATTCGGTAACCACTCAGCCTAATGATTTGTTGGCATCTGTCCATACAACTCGGATGAAACATCTCATTACACTCTCTACAGCAAACAGACATCTCATACTTTTAGATGAAACCTCTAAGCCCTTAGTTATCCAAGGCTTTATGGCTTTTGATTTAATATGTACAAGGGGAAATTTCTCAGTAAAAATGTCCTTGAGTTTGAGGTAAAATTGTTATGCTTATACAAAATAATTAAATCTGTGTCATAAAGTTAATAACATTGCCCAATTGGAATTTTCCAATTATTCAATCATAATTAATACACATAAATAGGAAATCAAATTAATTTTTACCCGTTTCACCAATCTAATTAGAAATCATGTTTAAACCTCGTCGACTATATTATGATATTACGTTTCAGTTTTTCTGATGTTTTATTTTGTTTTCTCAGGGTACCTACAAAAGCAACCTTGGGGGAGTGGCAGGTGACCTCGTCGACCGATGTAGCTCCGCAAAATGGGGTGACGCACAAGAGTCCACAGTGGAGTGATAAGAAGAAAAATATCGAAACGTCGAGCGGCAACGTGGTCAGTGAGCTGTTCAAGATGTCCACTGCGGGGTATTCGGCGCCTGTATCCACCTGGGAAGGAAATAGGTACAAAAATCAAAAGTCAAAGTCCAAATATATTAAGTCTAAAAAAAAATCATTAATCGTAAGTGTTAAAATTACCGTAACAACGGATAATCCAAAGGAAGATGAACATTTGGAACGAGCGATAGAAAAGGTTGGAATTCACGATTTGTGAAATAATAATTAGATTAAATAATGTAAATAAAAACAATTCATGCTGTGTTGCAAACTGGCATAGTTCATTTATATTTAAAACGTTTCACGCAGGTAAGCGGTTCACTCAAGTGTATTGAATTATATTTAAGTTTACAATTATTTTTGTCCTGCAGTACATCTGTAAGTGGTTCATTATTACTGTTGATGCAATGTTATAAATAGTAAATAAATGAACTTTCGGATCATCAAATCAAAAAGCAAATAAACAAGAATTGTTCTCAAACATATGCTATGGATATCCTTGAGCATATTGATGTTATTGCTTTCGTGATATGGTATTCAGATATTCCGTAAAAATGTAGCTCAATAATAAAGCAATTAACTCGAGTGAACTGCTTATATGGTATTAAAATCTGTAAGTTTATTTGTATTTTCACTTTTGCACATTCTCTTACATGTTTATTCTCGGTAATATTCAGTGTGTTCGTAAAATGAGGAAAATATTTCACTTTCGGTAAATATCGAGTGAAATAATATGTAGTGCAGATCCATTAAATTGTTAATTTTTTGATGAAAACTAAATATGCAAGTTGACTTGCTCAGAAAGTATGATATCATCGGCAATTAGACAGAGATGGGAGTACAAAAAGAGCCAATAGCAAAACTAAATCATCCAAAAACAAAAAAAAATGAAAAAAAATATGAACAAAAAAGAATGAAAAAAATATGCACAAAAGAAGTTGAAAAAACAACAAAAAAAAAATAAAACAATAAAAAACAAATGAGATATGTAAAAATAGAAAAAGAAGAAAAACAAAAAAAAAAACAAAAAGAAAGTTTGTATTAAAATTTAGTGACCATCCAGCTCTAAAGGAAATTGTCAATGTTATCGGATATCAAAAATGCCTAAATTAAATGGATCAGTCCGAGCGGTTTTCTTTACGAATATGTGCGCAAATATCTCGGTGAATATGTTATGATATTACAGTTTAGAAAGGATTTTGCCCTAATCGTGCTGAATATGAAAATGTGTATACCATAAATGTAAAAATAAAAAGGAAACAATTACCTACTAGACGAAATCGGATAATTAAGCTTTTACATGCGGAATCCATGGGATTTACCAGGGTATATTGTTGATGATCGTGTCGCTAGATTGTTAGCTGAGTGCGCGTCAAGTGAAAATAAAATGTGTTTCGGTATAGTGGATAAAACTGTTGTAATAAAAAAAAAAAAAAAAATACAAAAGTTTACAAAACATTTTTTATGGCACTCAAATTTTTTGGAAAATTTGAAACTGTCGTAGATTGTAGAGTACTTAAAAATACAAAACATGATTTAAAAAATATTTATGGTGCTGAATAGGCCGCTACATAGTGCTGTCAATGTTGCTCGAGCGTATGTTCAAGGATAAGCAGATAATCATACGATTATAATAACTAGCAAGCTCGTAGCCATTGTCAAGGAGCTTGTGCAGAGGACGCGTTTCAGAGTGAAGGAATAGTGCGGTCAGTTGTGGTTTTTCGGTCAATCGAGATAAGACTAGTAGTATCATTTATCTATAAGAGAAGATGGGTGAATCCACATGTTCTTACCCTCTCTGGCCGAACGCTGTCTCTCCGGGTCGGTTAAATACCTAGAGGTATGATTCACCTAGAAGAGACATCAGAGGGGTCATGGCTATGGGCATGCAAAAGGTATTTTGGTTGTATATGTGGTTTAAAACCCCGTGTTGTCGATTGGCTTAACACTACAGTGATAAGGCAAATAATAACATGCGACTCTCTTGTTTGGTGGCCAGCCGGCCGCAAAGCCAGCTAAAGAGATTCGCCTGCTTGGGTGTAACAAGGGGCTTGAGAACCACAACAACCTCGACCATCCAAGCCATTTTGGGTCTAGCACCTCTACATTTAATTGTTGAGCAAGATGCTCGAAAGGATTACATTTTAAGCCTTTCTTGCATCTTCCTCCACAATTAAATGCAGATATGCCAAACCGTTCAATCAAAATCGAACGACTGAAGTCTGGGTACAAGACTAGCAGTATCATTTACCTATTAGTCCGGGAGCCGTAAATGTTTGGTAATTATTTTAGACCGCTTGAATTCAACTTATATAGTATGTTCTTATATAGAGAAACACTGAACCGACCGACAGCGCTGGATGCTGCGGCGGGAAGATGAGATAGTTGTAAAAAAAATGGAATTCGGAATTATCTTAGACCGGTTGAATTTTTTATGATAAATTGCCTATGTTACCTAGTTTAAAAAATGAATAGTCAGCTGCGTGCCGGAACCAACGTTGTACGTCAGCTGGTCACGAGAAGGTGTAATAAAATTGAAAAAAAAAATGATTTATAACCGAGCGAAATTTTTTTACCTGACTTAAATATGAAAATAATAGTCAGCTGGGTGCATCGTATGACAAAGACCGTCAGCTGGAGCAATAAAGTATCATTACGCTCATACATCCAAGCGGCGCGCGGTAGTTTAAGTGTTCCGACTGACGATCTTCGTCTCAATATACATTCAGCTGATTAGAATTTTCCAATTTTAGTTCATTAAAACTGTTATCCGGCTAAATATCAATTAAATATTCATTGATTTACCAAAGATACAGTTAGGTAAAATCCGCTTAAAATTAATTTTTTTTACTCAGATATTCTCGAAATATTCGAAAATTATTTATTCAACGATTTACTAAAAATATAGTTACGTAAAGTTCACATATTATTAACGCATAAAATTGAGGTTTTTATTTCATTCAGATAGTGTGGAAATATTCGGAAAGAAATATTTATAATGAGTGTATGTTATTAAAAATTATCTTCATCATTGCTCTGGTTGTCGTCTGATGAATCATCTATTTCAATATCATCGTTGATGTCTCCTGCTCCAGTTTCACTGTTATCTGTAGAAAATAAATAAAAAAAATATTTATCAAAATCATGTTGATTGACATGTTTTTCCGAAAAAATAGAAAAATATGTTTATTCATACCTTCAAAGTCTTCATCAATATTTGTGATGCTTGTAATTGACGCCGGCAATTGACCTCCTTGAAACCATTTGAAAAAATACTTTTCATCTCGTGCGTGACTCCAGAGATGTGCTATATATGATGTTCGGAGAAAGTGTTGATGTAGTTCAGTTTTGCAAGGCGGGAACATGGAACCATCAATTCCTTTTTTTAAATGCAGTATTTGCTTATTGTTCTTACTGCTAAACGCTTTTGTAAAGGTTTTTGTACGAGCAACGTTGACGTCATTAATTCTTTCAAATGCATACAATTTACAAACATAATCTTCCAGTGTTGCAAAAAGTTGATTTAATTTGCTATGAGGTAGATTTGAAATTTCAATCAAAGCTTGAATATATGTTGGCGACTTTCGTAGGATGTTAAAACGGTTTTTTTTTGCCTTTTCGATAGAAGGCTGGTTTAAAATCACAGCCCGTAAGCGGATGAAAGGTTGGCAACGACGAACATAATTCTGCGCCCAAGGTCTCATACAACTTCGCGATATTGATGTTTCTTTGATAATTGCCAGTACCGACATGCATTGAAATTTCTAAATTACTTTTAATGAAATTCATATTTGCAAGCATAATCACCAAAATGTCAGTATCTGAGCATCTTATTGCCACATGGGCGTCAAAATCCACATTGCAAAAATGTTACACAATTTTCGTGTCGGCTTCTTCGTGACCCGTACATGACAAGTGTGGTTCTATTGTTGTTATTACTTTATTTTCTTGTACCTCATTTTTATAGCAGTGTAGATAATTCACATAAATTATTTTATCCGCAATAAATGGCGCCATGTAATCCTTTGACCAATCTTCGATAATAAATTCAACCAAAGCTTCTTTAAAATATATATTTTTCAAAGCGCCAGAGAAATTCGGTGGACGTATTTGATCTGGCCCATTTTTATTTTCTAATCAAGAAAAGGATTACATGGCGCCATTTATTGAGAATATAGTTCTTTGTGTATTTAGAGCGCAAAGTAACGGATGCCGCTTGAGAAAGAATGTTACTGCGCGACGCGTAGCGGAGCGCAGTAATCTTTCGAAAACGGCAATCTTACTTTGCGCTCGAAAAACACACAGAACTTTTTCTACAGCCGCATTTTTTAAAATTAAATCCACATTTTTCTCTATACTTATTCTGAAATTTGCAAATGACTGTCAGTTTTGACATATTATATTCGGGCTTCGGGCATATTTAAAACAGGATTGCCAACAACAACCTGTAATAAACGCACGACTGTCATTTATTTATCTTCGGTTTCCATGACCATTCAGCACACTAGACGGAAAAAGCGAGAATTTCCTTTTCCATGTTCGCGCTAGAGCGCAAAATAAGGATCCACGGCATTAGTTGATTTTGCGATTTCATTTGAATTTAGTATTTAGTTATTTTGCGCGCGGCTGTAGAAAAATAACTATTATGTGAATTATCTACACTGCTATAAACATGAAGTACAAGAAAACAAAGTAATAACAACAATAGAACCACACTTGTCATGTACCGGTCACCAAGAAGTCGACACAAAAATTGTATTTCATGTTTGCAATGTGGATTTTGATGCCCATGTGACAATAAGATGCCCAGATACTGACATTTTGGTGATTATGGTTGCAAATATGAATTTCATTAAAAGTAATTTAAAAATTTCGATGCATGTCGGTACTGGACATAATCAAAAAAACATCAATATCACAAAGTTGTATGAGACAATGGGTGCAGAGTGATGCTCGTCGTTACCAGCTTTTCATGCGCTCACGAGCTGTGATTTTAATCCAGCCTTCTATGGAAAAAGCAAAAAAAAAAAACCGTTTCACACTACGAAAGTCGCCAACATATATTCAAGCTGTGAGTGAAATTTCAAATCTACCCTATAGCAATTTAAATCAACTTTTTGCAACACTGGAGATTATGTTTGTAAATTATATGCATTTGAAAAAATTAATGACGTCAACTTTCTCGTACAAAATCCTTTACAAAATCATTTAGCAGTAAAAGTAATCAGCAAATACTGCATTTAGAAAAAGAAAATAATGGTTCCATGTTCTCGCCTTGCAGATCTGAACCGCGTCAACATTTTCTCCGAACATCATCGCACATTTCTGGAGTCACGCACATCTTCTGATACCATCCGAATTCTCGCGATCTGACTAAGGTTGGGACGAACGAGATGAAAAGTATTTTTTCAAATGGTATGAACGAGATCAATTGCCTCCGTCTTGCCGTCAATTACAAGCATCACAAGTATTGATGAAGGCTTTGAAGGTATGGAAAACTTATTTTTCTATTTTCTCAGGAAAACATGTACATCAACATGATTTTGATGAATATTTTTTTTGGTTTCTTTTGTACAGATAACAGTAAAACAGAGGCAGGAGATATTCACGATGACATTGAAATAGATTATTCATGAGACGACAATCAAAGCAATGAGGAAGATAATTCTTAATACAATGAACTCATTTAAAAAAAAAATTTCCGATTATTTCAACAATATCTGAATGAAAACATACTCAATTTTATGTGAACTTTACGTAACTATATTTTTGGTAAATCGTTGAATAAAGAGTTTTCGAATATTTCAACAATATCTGAATAAAAAAAAAACTGAATTTTAAGTGTTAAGGATGTGTGGACTTCTGTATCTTTGGTAAATCAATGAATATTTAATTGAAATTTAGCTACATAATAGTTCTAATAAACTAAAATTGGAAAATTCTAATCAGCTGAATGTATATTGAGACGAAGGTCGTCAGTCGGACCACTTAGACTACCCCGCGCCCCTGGATGTATGAGCGTTATGATACTTTATTGCTCCAGCTGACGGTCTTTGTCGTACGACGCACCCAGCTGACTATTATTTTCATATTTCTACATGAGTCCTAAGGCATGTAAAAAAAATTTCACTCGGTTGTAAATCTTTTTTTTTTTCAATTTTATTACCACTTCTCATGACCAGCTGACGTACAACGCTGCTTCGAGCACGCAGCTGACTATTTATTTTTTAAACTATGTAACATTGACAATTTATCATAAAAAATTCAACCGGTCTAAAATAATTCCGAATTCCATTTTTTTTACAACTATCTCATCTTCCCGCCACAGCATCCAGCGCCGGTAGCCCAACTGACGGTCGGTTCAGTGTTTGCCTATATGGGAACATACTATATAAGTTAAATTCTAGCGGTCTAAAATTCATGCCAAAAATTGACGCTGGCTCCCGGACTATATAGGAGAGGAGGGGTAAATTCGCATGTTCTTTCCCTCTCTGGCAGAACGCTGTCTCTCCTAGTCGGTAAAAACCTAGTGGTTTGACTGATGATTCACCTAGAAGAGATATCAGATGGTCATGCAAAAGGTATTTTAGTTGTACCTGTGGTTTAAAACCCCATATTGTCGATTGGTTTAACACTCCAGTTTTAAGGCAAATAATAACATTCGACGCTCTTGTTTGGTGGTCAGCCGGTCGCAAGGCCACCTGAAGAGATGCCTGCTTGGGTGTAACAAGGAGCTTGAGAACCACAACAACCTTGACCATGCAAGCCATTTTGGGTCTAGCACCTCTACAGTTAATTGTTGAGGAAGATGCTTGAAAGGATTACATTTTAAGCCTTCCTTGCATCTTCCTCAACAATTATATGTAGATATGTTACTACTGAGGTCTGGGTACAAGACTAGGGTCTAAAAAGAGGCTTGGGGACCACAACAACCTTGGCCATTCTGGGTCTAGCACCTCTACATTTAATTGTTGAGGAAGATGCTCGAAAAAATTACATTTTAAGCCTTCCTTGCATCTTCCTCCACAATTAAATGTAGATATGCTAGACCGTTCAATCGAAATCGAACTACTGAGGTCTGGGTACAAGACCAGCAGTATCATTTACCTATAGGAGAGGAGGAGTGAATCCGCATGGTCTTACCCTCTCTGGCAGAACGCTATCTCTCCGGGTCGGTTAAATTGACTCATGATTCACCTAGAAGAGATATCAGAGGGTCATGGCTACGGGTATGCAAAAGGTATTTTGGTTGTATCTGTGGTCTAAAACTCCATATTGTCGATTGGCTTAACACTATAGTGATAAGGCAAATAACATTCGACGCTCTTGTTTGGTGGTCAGCCGGTCGCAAGACCCCTACAGAGATTCGCCTGTTTGGGCTTGGGCTTGAAAACCACAACAACCTTGACCATGCAAGCCATTCTGGGTATCCCACCTCTACATTTAATTGTTGAGGAAGGAAATTTTAAGCCTTCCTAGCATCTTCCTCCACAATTAAATGTAGACATGCTAGACCGTTAAATCGAAATCGAACGACTGAGATCTGGGTACATAGGAAAGGTCTTGAGTCTTCGATATACGCGAGTCTGGTCGGATCTGATCAGAACTCGAACGTCGTCTCATTGCGTTATACCGCGCTGAGATCACAGCTATCTTGACTTGCGTGCATTTGTACAAGAAAACATCATATGTTATCATGTTTGCATCAGTCAAGCCGGCGCTTAAAACTCACGGCAGACAAACGATTGTAGCACGCCCTTGAGCTACTCTGTGAAGCGAACCTAAGGGCATTCAAGGCACAGATATTATGAACAGACTATCCCATGAAGTTAGCAGCACTGCCTTCGTGGAACCTGGGCTTGCATTTGGTATTGCTCCATCTACCGTCAGAGCCAGGATTAGGAGTTGAATTAATGATCAATTCCGTGATGAGTGGCTCGAAAGGGATGAATTTAGGCAATCCACGAGTTCTTTTAACTTGATTATGGCAACTTCGAACCATCACCGGTGTTCTGAGTTAATACTGGCTGGTTGGTTACCACTTGCATAACTTTGAGCTCAGCAATGAACCGGAAAGCATATGTACATATCCGTGTTCATTTCAAGATAGCGCTTTCTTAAAATGAGCGTTAAATAAAGCAATATTTGACGTCAAACTTGTGTTCATTGATTATGAGGCGTTGAACATTGAAATATGCACGGATTTGTATCGAAATACGCGTTTCAAGATATCGCGGTCTTGAAAAAACGCTTCATTTACATCTAAATACGTATGGATTTCGAGACCCTCGATCTTGAACTGCGTTCTGCTTTACCATATTAATATTGTAAAAATAAAACATATAATACAAAATGATGATCATTGTACTGTGCAGTTGTAATTAATGAGGGAAAGAAGTAGGACTACGTGCCATCTTCAAACATTAAACACAATGTACAGTCCTCCGCTCGCTTCGGAGGCAGCGGGAATTTTTTGAGATCGATCTTGAGTCAGAATGAGTTGCTCTGGCCCTTTCATTACGGTATTCCAGGCTGAGATTATGGCGATTTTGACCTCAAGTGATATTTAACATGAATAAAGCTCTCCTCGATCGGGACTACCTCAAGGCTGACACTTGCAATCGATTGTAGGGTGGCCATGGAGTCGCTCTATAGTAATTTCTTCGTCGGACCTGAACCTGCGTTTGGTATTGCCTCATCTACTGTAAGAGCCAGGATTAGGAATTGGATTCGAAAGAGATGGACTGAGGCAAACCAAAGCTTTTTTTTTGCTAAATGTTTAGATTTCGGATAACTTTCTGAAATTAATCAGAAACCAATTCCGAACCATCACCGGGGTTCTAAGTGAACGCTGGCTGCATAACTATCACTTGTATAACATTGGACTCAGCAATGAACCGGACTGCAGGTTTTGTGTTGAGGCTAGATGAAACCACGTGCCAAGGTGACATTCTAGTCAATAGCAGACTACAACATTTGTGAGATGTATAAATCGAGTCCCAAGGTGCCAGACAAGGGACTTTTCCTTCTTGAAAGGATTAGGCTTTCAAGCTAGACTGCGAACGGGGATGACATATTTTGCCCCAGAGAGCATAAACCTAACACTCTTCAAATTTTATAAATCATAATCGCGGTTTAATGGAAGTTTTTTCACATTATAAAGCTTACGTTTTTAATATGAATGAAAAATGTCAGCTGGCTGTTCACACTCGATATTAGTTAAGAAATATTTACTTACATTATCTAATTTGTAAATTCAGTCAAGCACTAGAAATTTTGTTGAAAATTGCTACAAAACTAGCTCTTTCAACTTGTGAAGAACGAGAAGTAAAGAAAAAGTTTCAAAGCTAGGAAACAAGTTGGGAGTCGTGAAAAAATATGAAATCCCATGCATTAGCGAAAAATACATGATAATAATTAGAACCTGTTCTATTCCATATATTTATACCGAACACCATTCATTTTATTGGATTTTGTTGTATCTAAAAGAATACAAAATGCACTGCATGTGCATTCTGGGGAGTTGATCCTGAATCCAGTTTCATTGACGCCTTTACATTTAAATGGGATACTTATTTTTAAGCCTTGCCTCCATTCCCTCTTGTTTCTTGGACTCTAAACAAAATTATTAATGATAAAGCGACTGGCGTTCTTGTAGTACCCAATTCTCTTAGGAGAATACACCCAAAATCCATTTTCATGGAAACTATTTGTTGACCTTCTTTAACCGATTAAAGTATCTCTCTCCAAAGGTAATATGTACTGGGAACGTGGCGCATGAATTGATTACTTTTACTATTTTAGAATGTTTAATAACTGGATTACTTTCAGCAGGCCTAGTGCTCCAGTGGTTAAATGCTTCACTTGTGATACGGCGCCTCGGGTTCAATTCCTGGCAGTCACAAGGCGTGTTTTTTTTATTATTTTAAGGTTATGTTTGTAGAAGTTTTTTCTTCATTTTGGGCATATCTTGGTTAATTTTGGTTATTTTTTTGTTGATTGCGTCCCCGTAGCGAGCGGAGGTCCATGCGTGAAGTGAAATATTAGACATTCTAAAATAATAAACAAAAGCTTTAAATCCCGCCCAAATGTTTCGACCAATAGAAACTATCACCTCCTATGAATTGTTCGAAAGGTCCAAGGGTTACCGCCGCGAGATAAAATATTGTGAGCGCATTAATGTCTCCAAGTCGTTTCACGCGCGCCCATAAGGATGAGCCTTCTTATCGTAGTAGAATTTTCTTGTCAGCGTAAAAGTATTGTTTTCAATTATCTTATGATTTCGCGTATTTACATGTTTCACATGATCACGTGCCTTTTTTTGAAGATCAAATTCATAGTTATATTTGTAAATTAACCGAAAACGTCGCCGGATTAACTCATTTTATCTTTTAGCAGAGTTATGGGTTAAATTTACAGATTATGATGCATTTAATACATTTGTTGATTATACCTAATCCGAGGCCTAACTGTACTGCACGGTACGGGACATAAATTATGCTTTTATTGTTAATGTGATGATAGATAATTTTATAGACCATTATCATATCCAAGTGTTATAAGACCTTCTTGTAAACAATTATGGTGGTTTAATAAGTGTACAGAGATGTGTACAATACCTTTCTCAATCAACATTTTCAGTGTGCGAGTTATATTCTGAAACATATGGCAACAAGATTGCAACATCTTGGTTGTGAAGATTACACAGACATTACACTATCACAAATTATTGCATATGGACCCAAGATTTTCTCTCGATCTGGTCAGACTATTGCAAAGAAGTAATTTATCTCATGATTAAGGAGCCTAGTTCTGTCTGCGTTCTTTGATCAATCAATCAATCAATCAAATATGCTTTATTGTTATTAAGAAAGCGGTCCTAAGTCTAATACTTAACATAGTTGGAGAGAGAAAAAACACTCAATGAAAATATAAAACTTACACATAAGTCATAAATAAACACAAAATCAAACTTATGATATAAAGAAATAAAATAAAATAGATGTGAAAGTCAGCATAAGTTAAATTTGATAAACATACAAAGAATACAAGTAAGATAAAAAAGTTTACAATACAAAATGATCCCACTATGTTCCCATGCCACCTAGAAAGTGTGCAAAGTACTCATTTAAAAAGTAGTAGGTATGCCTTTTCAATGAGAACCTTTTTTACTTTACCCTTCTTTTAAATTCAGGAAGGCATGTAGACTTCTTGCGCTTTGAGGAAGGTGATTAAATATATGAATACCCTCGTCAAAAATAGACTTCTTTGTCAAGCTGGAAGATGGTTGGGGAAGTCTAAGTATATTTTGATTCCTGCTTGGGTACCTAGGATTATTCACCAAAAGTCTATCCCGACTTAAAGATACAGCAAGCAGTCTCATGAATATATAGACAAGAAAGAGTCATTATTTTCTCACAATAGAGGGTGACCTGAATCGGATAGCTAATTTTTGAATAATTAGCAGCATTTGTATTAGGTAACTGCTTGCATTTCTGCAGAAAGGTATTCCGTAACGAAGATGCGATTCAAAGAGAGCAAAATACACCATCCTGCCAATACCCGACTCAAGCTCCTGAACAGCCACCCTGATTGCAAAACAGAGAGGATAGTTTATTGGCTAAGAGTATCGAACCTGAGATTTTTGTCTATGATAATGCCAAGGAATTTGCTTTCAGATGTACATACAATTGGAGAGTTACCCACTGACATATGAGGATATGAGTATTGACTTTGTAGGATGTAAAGTCATCTGATTGGAATCGCACCATAATTTCATTCAGATCAAGATCCTGCGATATGGTTCTATGCAGTAATGTAGGATCCTGACCATGCCATAAAATGGAGATGTATCATCTGCAAAGATGATGATTTCACCTTTAATCCGAAGCCCTGCAAGATCATTGATGTAAAGCAGGAATAAAAGAGGACCCAAGACTGAGCCCTGAGGAGCACCCCATCCAATGAATTGATAAGAGCATGTAGGCCATATGATGACACGCTGGCGACGACCTGTAAGGAAAGAAGAAAGCCAGGACAAAGTCTGATCTTCAAACCCATAGAATATCAGGGCTGACGCAGTTAGTCAAAAGACAACAGCAGAAGCTTCACCCTCATTCATCTGAATGTATAATTGCTGCAGTAGATGATACACAGCATCATTGACTGACTTTGTCTAGGAAACCAAATTGATGTTTGCTTAGAATGTGGTTTGAATAAATAAAGGAAAACATACGTGTCTTTACCAGCTTTCCAATGACTTGATAAAGTGGATTGGAGAGAGATTGGCCTGAAGTTAGATGGATCATCCAAACCTCCCTTCTTATAGATGGGAATGACCTTGGCTGTAGTTAAGCAAGGTGAAAAAGCATCCAATTCTCACTGTCGGTTAATTGCTTGAGCTAGGACCAAGAGCTCATCAGGCATATTGAGGCAAATTTGGCAGAAAGTTCATCTTCACCAGCATTATTCTTGTTTTTAATCGATAGCAGTGATTGCTTAACTTCGGTGAGTTTGGTTGGTAAGAAGAAAGAGGAATTCGGAATATTTCCCCCCTGATAAGTAAACCATTGGATCTTGAGACTGCTGGCGGTAGTAATTGATGATGTGCCAGCACTTCTTCTGGGCGTTCAAGAAGGTAATTAGACGATTTGAATAGAATTTCTCTTTAGCTATTCTAATTAGACAACGATATAAATAGATATGAAAAACTGGACCTTTCTGATTAGATGTAGTGATCGCAGATTTTTGGAGGAAGTTTTAAGCCCTTTTGTAAACCAGGATTTTTTAGATTTCCTTTTGGGATTAATTTTAGATACAGCAAAAGCAATATTGAAGAGATCCACACCTTACCATGAAAAGTCGATATTGGGTCATGCGAGTCAACCAGAGTGGTCCAACATGAAGAGGCACACAACATATGAAACCGATTGTAATTGGTTTCAAATCTAGGTTTGAGTATTGCTTCCTGCACGACATTCAAAAACCGACAAAAAACGGCCTCATGGTCAGATAAAGCAGCCTTTTCGATTGAACATTCAACAGCCTCCTCGCGAGAATTAGAACAGATATAAACAATAGTGCTGGAGGAAGACTGAGTAATGCGTGTTGGAGCGTTAACATGCATGCATAAATTATATGACTGAAGTAAGTGGCATGAGCGCATAGTAAAGATGGAACTCCTATTACAAAAGCTTAGATTAAAATATCCCGTAAGAACAGTATACGCAGAATTAGGAATCTCAGAAAGGATTGCATCAAGGCTCATAAGAAAAATGTTACCATGCATCAGAAGAAGGTGAACGGTAGATACATTATAGTATTTATGGACTTGGAGAAAATCATAACAAATTCAAATGAAGACACCTTCAAAAGGTAATTGAACTTAGTAACTAATTCGAAGGAGTTTTGTTCCAAGAGAGTTTCATTTAAGAATATCACGCAACCACCATGCATTGACTGTGATCTACAGAACTTCGCAAACACTCTGTAATCCTTAACTTCGATCAACTCAACCTATTCCAGCCAATGCTGTGTAAGTGCTATTATATTTGGAGAATTAAGATCCTACAAAAGTAAAGAGAGTTCATTTGCTTTATTTCTAATTGATTGGATATTCAAGAGAATGATAGAGATTGAATATCCAACATTTTTATCTGTTGGCGAGTTACTACTGCTCCTCTTTTGGTGGGATCTAAAAAAAAATTGGACCAGATGATTCAGTTTGGGAATCTGCTTCAGTCATTGGTGGCTGGGAGTGTGCAGGAAAAGTGCTCGTTGTTTGCTGTTTCTTGTGAAGAGGCAGAAGTAATGTCGTTCAATTTATAAGCATTCACTAAGTAATCAGTTATATGGAATTTTGCTATAGGCAAAGCAGGAATCAATGATACAAAACTATTCTTAAAACAGCTTTCAATCATCGAATTTCCTTAGTTTTGATATCAGCTTCATTTATGCAAGCAGACTAGTTTAAGATGTCAACTTCGTTTTTTCTCCGCTTTTTAAAATTCTGGAATTATTGTTAGTGTCCCTCTGGAACCCCTCATCTAAATATCGTTTGGTTCTTAAGCCTATATCGACGCTTTGCGTTATATCAACTCAAGTGGCAGACGCTAACAGAAACGGCGCGGGCGGGAAGAATAATGGATCTCAGAAGCCGCGTTTTAGCATCCTTTATATTAAAGGTTTATAAAGTAATATATCTACTTAAAACTATACTATATTTCTCTGGAAGAATGTAATCGAAATGATGGTCTATCTTATGTCAATTTCCGCTGTAGTATCGGGCTTTAATCCCGATAAGAATAGATATGTGCTGCTTTTACATAAAAGGTTTTTTGTTATCCTACTCGGGTGGTGGCCTGGCGTGTTTTCAGTTGTTTTTCTTGCTTCAGTCCAATTACTTATTTTCTTCAGTGCCACTAGTTCGGACTTCAGTCCTTTATGGTATTTTCGTACCATTCTTTCCTTTCTTAATGTCACTACAAACTTTTTCAACTGCCAATAGTTCGATCCGTTATGTTTGTACTTATGTGCTTCGAACTTATGACTTCTAACAAATTCGGTTTTTCGATTTCATTGCCAAAAATTACTGATGAATTTAAGGAGCGACCTCTTTCGGGTATATTGATAACGTGGTTCCAGATTAGCCCCGGCAGCAAAAATCAAGTGGGAGACTTATTTCAAAACTTTGAACTATTCTCAATGCTACAGATGTTAGGAATTCGGGCACGGATCGACGATGTGTCACTAAGGCCCTCAATGCGTGAAATGCGCAGGCAGTCACCGAGCCAGCGAATGCCTCCGGAAGAGAAGCATAAATGAAGAGATGGAGAAAACAGCATCAAGGACGAGACAACAACAGCCGACGCCCATCACCAAGCCGAGCCCCGTGAGAGTAGGGCTCTCATACAACCAGGCACGCTGAGGACCGCAGACTCCTACCCCTGTTGCTTGAGCCGCCGCCGCTGCTGCCGCCCCCTCCCCCGAAGATGCCAGCAGTACAGCCACCAAACAACTCAGGGCAGGACGACATCCAAACGTTGTTCAAGGAGGTTGAAGAGCTCAACCGGCTCCTCTTCAATATAAAGGACCACATCACGAAGATAAGGACGCTGAAAGTACACAACTATCAGCGGCTAAGAACAAATATGAAACCATGCAAATGCTGATGTCTTATGGAACATCATAAAGGACTACGGATTCTGCACATCAATGGAATAATGGGCAAGATCAGCCAGCTTAGAGAACTCGTCGCCAGGACCACGTCAGATATACTGAGTGTCAATGAAACCAAGACTAAGGACACCGGCAGGCATCGTAAGATACGAGATGATCTTCAAGAATCGACCAAACCATGAACCGTATGAGTGGCCCAATACGTGAAGAGGAGCATCGAATTGGAAGAACAGGCAACAGCTACGACCAGTATAGAGACAGTAGCGATAACAAACAACCTGAAGATCATCTCAGCATACAATAAGCCAAATCAAGTACTCGACGAAGACGAACTAGAAAGACTGTTCAATCAACTCAATGCCCTGCTCATAGGAGACCTAGACGCCAAGCACACCTCGTGGAACAACAGGACAGGAACTGGATCGACAGGAACGACGCCCACATCATAATTCCGGACAGAAGAATTGCGCACGATCACGTAAGCCACCGACACCACGCTGGACATAGGAGTAGCAAGGGGCATCTACGAAACAGCAACCACCATGACTTCATAACCAGGATAATAAGCGCCGCAAAGGAACACAACATCCCCAGGAACTCTGACCTCAAGCAGGACAAGCCGCCCCTACATATTCAGGAAGAGATCGTGAGAAGGAACATATCAGAATACACGTGACCCTAATGACAGAGCAGCTTACCGGATAAAGTGCGAACTTACCCGAGCCATGCTGGATTCATATAACAACGATGCCTGGAACAACAGAATCACAGCCGCAAGCGCAGAGAACATCTGGAAGCACATCAATTCATTTTATTGAAGAAGAGGAACAGCCCCTGGACAGTCCCGCCGATCAAAGTGACGAGAGACGGCATAGAACACATCATCACGGACATGACAGAAAAAGCCGAGGCATTCATGGAATACTTCGCCAATATCAGCAGCCTGACGGAGAATCTATCAGATGGCAGGACAAAGAGAAGAGTGCACTGCAGGACACTAGAAGAATAATCATGAGCCCCAGAGAGCTAAAGAGGATCATAAGCAGGGCCAGACCGTAGAAAGCGCCAGGACCGGACGGAATAGTCATGAAGGAGGCCAAGTTCCTGCCAAATAAAACCCTTGTCCAGCTAACATACATCATGAAGGCCTCGATCAGACTGCACTACTTCCCGAGGAAATTGAAAATTGCCAGGATCATCGTCATTGCCAAACCAAGAAAGGACAGGAGCCAAACCTCATCGTACCGACCCATCTCCCTGCTACCCGCGTTTGGAAAGGTCTTCGAAAGAGTGCCCAACAAAAGGGTCAACGCGGAGCTGCAAACACTAGGAACCATCATACCAGAGCAGTTCGGATTTCAATGAGGGAAAGTAACAGCCATGCAGCTTGCGAGGATAGTGGACCATGCAATGACAGCAAACAACACCAGGAAGACCACGACAGCGGCACTTTTGGATCTGGAGAAGGCTTATGACACCGTATGGCGGGAGGCCACCGGCCACCACGAGAATCATCATGAGCTACCTAAAGAACAGGACGAGAACAACGCTGATCAACGGGACAGAATCAAGTACACGGACAATAAGACTGGGACTCCCTCAAGGAAGCGTGATGTCGCCGACGTTGTTCAACATATACATCAATGACGTAGCGGTCTATACACCATCAACCCAGCAGATAGCGGCCACGCAGAGAATAGAGCAGCATGTCAAACAGATAGCGGAATACTTCAAGAAGTGGAAGCTGAAGGTCAACGAGGAGAAGGCCCAAATGATCAGCTTCAACCAAAAACGCAGGAGAGAAAGGACATGTCATGATCAACGGGACACGGATAGAGGACAAGGACACCGTCAAGTACCTAGGAGTCACGCTGGACGCAAAATTGACGTTCAAGGACCACTTGCAGATCACCATGAAGACAGCCAGATTCGCAGCGAGCGCGATATACCCCTACATTATAAGGCAATCGAGACTGGACAAGGACATCAAGCTTAGACTCTACAACACCTACGTCATCCCAATAGCCATGTACGCCGCGGTTTGGAGCTCCGCAGCAAAGACCAACATAGGGAGAAGCTACTCACGCTGGAACGGAAACTGCTTAAGACGATCATGAATTACAGATGGGAAGATTTCAAGACGATTAGGCAGCTGTACATAGAAGCCGAGGCCAGACCGCTATAACAGAGAATACAGGAGACATCGACGAAATGTTTCAGGTACGCAGGAAATAACCAGGAACATAGGAAGGATGACCAAAGATCCACAAGTTGATCCATGAGATAATGTTTTAAAGAACCAGGACCTTAGGACTGCATGAAGTCGAAGAACATTAAAAGTGCAGTGTTCTTCATTCATTTATTTAGAATTAGAATATCATGTCATTTATTTAGTTATCTTAGATTTAGGTGGACGCTTGTTAGGTACCACCTTAGTCGGTAGTATATCGGTATTTATTTGTAAATATGTATATATTGTTACGTTTGTATTAGTTTTAGGTCCAACATCAAGTATCTTAAGGCAATTCATTATAAATAAATAAATAAAGACAGCATTTTTACAAAAAAAAGTTTCAGGATTTTTAATTTCAGTTTAGGCTTTTACTTCGGAAATCCATAAATTTAATGAAGAACTGCGCAGGTCTTGGAACACACATCGTCAGTTTCTACTTTTATTCATTAAATATTGTTTCATGAGGCCAACCTGTGCGCCTGAAAAGAGGTATCTTAACATATCATGTATATGTATTCTAATAAAATATTGGTCGATTGGGAGTACACGAATTAAACAGTAGTTGTCCAAATGTCGTATTTTTATTACACATTTATTTATTTTAGGTCTCAACTAGACAAAGAAATCAACCAAGAAAAACGAGAAGATAGGAAACGTAGTTTAGCAGACAGTTCGGCAGATCAAGGCCGAGTGAAACATCCCAAAGTCACTTCGAGTTATGGGAAAGGGAAGTCTAACCCTGGCTACAACCCCGTACAGGTGAGTAGGCGCTTGTGGCAATTTTTGTTTTGTTTTTGTTTTCTTTAATTATAGGCCTTTGATCAGTGAAAATCTCTCATGAAACGTTGGTCCAATTTAAATTAAAATAGTAGTTTTACTTTCCAATATATGAGATTTATTTCCACTTTTAGGAATTCCACAACATGAAGAATTGGGGCAACAGCAATGGTTCTCCTGGTAACGGCTACCACCACAAACCTTATTTCCACGTCAACCGGCACAAGAGGAACTTCCACCACAACAACAACAACAAAGGGAATTTTCACAAGAACAGCTACAGATTTCGGTAATATTCCCATCCGCGCTCCTTACTGCCTCCTCCTATAGGATGTGAATAGATATTCAGGCTGTCCTTCAGGGGCACTAGAAAATAAATTGAGTGAAATGGATGGGAGACGTTCCCATTTCATGTTTCGTAAGCAATATTTTATGATTCTTTGTTGTTCCAATGCGATAGGAGGATTCTAATAAAATCATATTCTAATCTGGTTCCATATATCCACGATATATTCTGCGAAAATGTCCATTGTTGTGTATCTAATGAAAAACACGGTAACGAGAAGTTGCCTATAAGCAAGTTATCATCAAATAATAGCTCACTGAATTTGGGAAACAAACAGATTATATGTGCTCTAAATAAAGTCCATGTAATCTGTTGTGCGAGTGTCTTCAGGTCATCTCACAATTTTCAGATGAAATATTTCGAGGTTAGGTGTTAAAGTGCGCTTAGGTTGATGTTTTGTGGATCACAACCGGAAACCTAACTTTTTGCTTGTGGTAACGGCTACGAGGGCTACCATAACCGTCAGAGTGCGCCATTCGAAGCATAGGAGAAGTAATGTTTTAAACTAACCTAAAATCTGTTCCGATTTCTAAGAATTTGTACCTAATTATTTTTATATCATGATCATGAATATATACTATGAATTCGTTATATCGCATTAAATGGAGAAAATCCCAATAATGCGCAAACATACATGGGTATAAAATCGAGCAAGTTGTACCTTAAGCCAGTATTATACAGACATTGAATAATGTAGTAATTAGAGTTACAAAAATGAATTCAATTCCCGCAGGTGTTACAAATAGTAATACTGAGTGAGGCAAAAGGTGAGTAAGGGATTATTGTTATCACAGAGTATTGGCCAATTAATATTGAGGCAAAAGTCTGAGAATGCCTGAAAGCTCCTTTTGGAGAAAAAGCGACCTTCTCTCTCTTCTATTGGATTTTTTTTTTGGTTTTTTTTTCGGGAAGAAATTTACAAGAAAAAACGCCTCATGGATCAACAAACCAGGATTCATCACTAAATAGGACACAATACCTCTAACATTTGAACATACATAGTCCAAAATGGAGGCTGAGTTTCGTGTTGATCTAGTAAAGTTGTCAACATGCATTTCCAAACCATGAGAATATAACAAATGTCTAAGTGACCTAACTGATCCTTGGTTTGTTCTACATAACACTTGAACGAGGAGGTATCACTACGTAAGTTAGGAGAACGACATACACATACAATAAACAGATTAAGTCTTACAGAATTTATCACAGAACATTCAAAACTGAGCTCATCAGAAAGATAGCTCTATTTGGTTTCTTCCTTAAAGCTACCACTTACAAGAATAATTGAGCCACCATGCGCAAGGTTACTTCTAAAGTATTTGGTTTTAACTCTATAATTGAAAATATGAATTGGTTCCTCACTTTTTTGCCAGTGTTCTGTGAGCAACAAAATTGCTGGATAGCCAAGTCTGAAATTTCTACAAAAATCATTTTTCCACTAATGCCACTACTACATTGACTATTTCAAACTTATCTCTCTCCAGCTCCTGAATATATTATATATTTAAGGTTGTCACAAATATCAGCCTCCAATTCAGAAGGGCAAGCTTCTTGCTCAGATCATTTATAGTCTCTCTACTTTGCTCAATTTTGGAAACATTCCTACTCAGAAATAAAACCTGTGTTTTCAAAGTATTGTGTATTCCGTTTCAGACCCTCCCTCTCTTTATCCTTTAAGGTGTTCGACAGATCATTTATCTGCTCATTTAAAGTTGAAACTAATTTTTCCTGATCTTCAAGTCTTTTCTGGCAATCAACAGAGAGAAAATCCTACAAAATTTGTTTTTTTTTTTAATTAAATTAAATTAGCTACTTTGTCTGTAACTATTTTTATAATGAGGTCAAGTTATTGGGATGCCTTTTAAATGTATTTAAATCGCCTTGTAACACATCCTTATTAATTTGCAAATAATTTAAAAATGTGTCATTTAAATTACCAAAGAAAATTATTTTTTGATAGTTCAATTAATAATTATGTCGTATTATGCATTAAAATTACATGTTGTAACTGATTTGCAACCATAAAATAAAGGTATCTATATAAAATCCCTATTTCGTCGTTTAATTTTGACGATTAATGGCGGATGGGCGGGGCTTAGGCTCTATTGTCGCCACTGTCTTGTATGTACAAAGCCATTGTACAGTTACTGAGTTACACATAGCGGTTCTATCTTCTAGCGTATAAACTAATATCACTACAGTGGATTGTTATACTTAACTGTTTAGTTTCCCGATGAAGCTTTTCATTCTTCATATACCCAAACATCCTCAAGTAGTAATGTGTAATTTACTCTCGGTTCCGTAGCTCTAGACTACCGTGGCTAGTTTTCTATTTAGAATTGGCTTTAGATTCGACAGACTTAAGTTTATTTTCACATGAAAGTTCTCCTTCCGGCGCGGCGTTGCCGTTCTTTAAAAAGTTTGAAAATTTAGTACCTTTAATCGACTTCAGTTCAACGTACGTTAACTTCTATTTTTAAAAGTATGATACACATGCCAAAATAAATGCACAAACATGCTTCTTTTCCGTTAATATTATCAGTAAATCCAATTCAATAAATGTGAATGTGCAACGAGTAGAACGTTCCTATGAAAACTAAGCTTTCTCGCACAAGTCCTCCAGTGGCGCCCTCTGTCGGCCGTGGTTGCCTTTGTTTATTATAGTAATGAAACGATCTTTGTATATCATGCAAATTTTAATCCGAAGGCACTTCTATAAAGAGCGTAACAGAGCGCTTTCGGCCGTAGCCATAATCAGTGTTACTTGTCAGTAGACAAAGGACATATCCATGGATCATACACACAACAAAAATCGACAATGGTCACAATTAAATATCATACATTGTACGTCACATTTTTGAGAAAATGTGACGTACATTGTGTGATATTTAATTGTGACCAGTGTCGATTTTTGTTGTGTGTTTGATCCATGGATATGTTCTTTGTCTACTGACAAGTATCAATCAAATCAAATCAATCATATAAAGCTTTATTGTTATTAAACAGGATATGTCATTAACAAAGATGTCATGAAAAGGAAAAAAAAATCATTGAGTAATAAAGTTTACAAATGCCTACTTAACATTTGACTTAGATTAATAGGAAAATAATGAGCATTGAGCACCAAATACTAATAATAAATACTAAATAAAGCCATACCAGAGACACAAACTTAAATATAATAGAACTAAAATTAGGAAAAAACAAGTCTAAAAATGATCAGAGAAGTATTCCTCTACATTATAGTACCCTTTGACAAGCAACAATCCTTTAACCTCCTTTTTTAACATTTTATATGTTGTAAATTTACAGATTGACTTAGGGAGGTGGTTCAATATCTTTTTACTTTTATAAAAAATGGAATTCTGGGTTAGAGTTGATCTGGGTATCGGTAGGTTTATATTAAAAGATGAACGGGTACTATTTACGTTTTCTGAGTAAATTATAGAGGAATATTTCCTATGCATAAGACAGGCTGTCTCAAGAATGAAAATAGAAGGTAGGGTAGGATTCTTTTCGTAACAAAATAGGGCTTGCAAGAGTATCTAAGCTTAAGTCCACATAAATACCTTAGGGCACGCTTCTGTAGGACAAACACAGAATTAAATAAATAGGCTGTTGAATGCCCCCAAAAACATACACCGTACCGCAAATGATAGTCAATTAATGCAAAATAAGCATCTTTGGCTATAGCCTCATTAAGGTTGGTCCTAATTGATTTTATGGCAAAGCAGCCTGATGCCAGATTAGAACATAACTGCTCAATATGTTGATCAAATCTTAACTTATCGTCAATTACTAAACCTAAAAATTTAGGTTTATTTATGAGCTGTGAACCCAAACAAACATCATTTACAACACATTTAAAATTTAAAATATTTGTCTTTGAGACATTAAAAGACAAACAGTTATTGTCACACCACCTCTTGACATTGGCCAAATCCTGGTTCACCATTTCCCTTAGATGACTAGTGTCTCCACAATGCCAAAGAAGAGTGGTATCATCAACCAATGAGGTGCACTTACCAAATATGAGAGCCAATGGTAAGTCATTCACATAAATTAAAAACAAAAGAGGCCCAATCACAGAGCCTTGTGGCACACCTGCCATGACAGACATCTCATCCGATTGACAGTCTGCAAAATGCACCCTTTGACATCTCCCTGTCCAAAAGGACCTCAACCATTCCAGAATGGAACCCCTAAAGCCGTGGAACTCGAGTTTCCGCAACATAATTTCATGTGACACACAGTCAAAGGCCTTTACCAGATCACAAAAAACTATTGCGGCCGCCTCCCCATCATTAAGGCACAGATAAAGTTCCTCCAGAATATGAAACATGGCATCAGCAGAATTTCTTGAAGCCTGGAATCCGAATTGGGAAGTATTTATAGTGTAGGAGCTGGCAGGTTTTTCGGTACACGATATTTATCAACATTTTTACTAATAAGCCATGATTGTAAGTTACTTGGGCATACCAAAACTGACCGTCTGCCGTTTCAGAGTAGCAGCTTTAATCGCGGATTAAATGTTAAAAAGGGATGAATTTTCATTATGGTAAACTATATTTATTATAACAGAAAATTTCGGAAACGAATGAACTGTTTGAGGACTTACCAAAATTACACAGGCAGACTATTTATTTGACAGCCTAACTTTGGCAGACGTCTGTCAAATTTGCAAATTTTAAGTGGTGAACAACATTTATCAAAGAATTTTTTTTGCCGATCGATTCCTTTACTAACGTACTGTCAGACAAAATATCGGCAGACGAAAAAAACGGCAGCGTTTTTTTGGCAGACGCTGACAAAATGACATGTCGATTATTAGTAAATAATATTGATAATAGCTGATATTCATAAAATCGTTAGAGCAGCTCTAGTGTATTATAAATTCAAACAGGCAGATAACTTGTTTGACAGCCTAACTTTGGCAGACGTCTGTCAAATTTGCCATTTTTAAGTTTTGGTGAACGACATTTATCAAAAGAATTTTTTTTGCAGATCCATTCTGTTACGCCAAACTAGGCTATTTCGTATCTAGCTTTTATGTGGAACTTATGTACAGGGTGTCCGGTTGTAAATGTAACCCCCCTTTAACTTTTTTAGTTGCCCTCGTATAAAAAATGGTAAATACAAAAGTTGTAAGGATTTTTATACAGTTTTCTGCGGTGTTACTAGAAAAACAATTCTACTGTACAAATTAAATTAATGTTTTTTTATGGGACACCCTGTATATTCTTCGCTCTTTAAGGCGAGTTCAGTAATATAAGGTTTGTTGGGTCTAGCTATAATAGTTTCCACGTAAATTGTAAAAATGTCGGATATCTGATTATTACTGTACCCTCTCCTAATTTCTTTATTTGGTGAGCTAGAAAAAAATTCTTCCTTCAGAAGCTTTTCTGATGTTCAGTTGTTTTTCTAGTAACACCGTAGAAAAGCTTCTGAAGGAACCTACAACTTTTGTATACAACATTTTTTCTAGCTCACCAAATAAATAATTTAGGAGAGGGGTTCAGTAATAATCAGATACCCGACATTCTTGCAATTTACGTGGTAACTATTATAGCTAGACCCAACAAACTTTATATTACTGAACTCGTCTTAAAGAGCTCTACCGATATCCGGAAGAATATACAGGGTGTCCCAAAGAATAAAGAAGAGAAAGGAAGGAGCTTGTGCGCCGTTTGACACTTAATACGTGCGACGAACTCCTGAGATATCGAGGAGGCTGCGGAGGAACCATAATAAGTCACATTCTGACGTTATGGTGCTTCCTACGTTTTGATAGTATTTCTTGTGTTTAAAGCTATTTTTTGCGATTTACTTTGATTTGGAACATTGTTTATTTGTTTAGTAATATTATTGTAGATAATGCGTTAGTTCATAGAATGTTTATATAGATATTCAGTGGTAGTGTGTATTTTGGACTAAAGAAGCAAAGTAAACATGGTTACTTGTGTAGCTTGTGATCTTTCGAAAACTCCAACAAATTCAGAACTTGAAATAACATTTCATCGGTACGTAGGTATTTTAGCCCTTATTTTTTTGTTTTTTACCATTTAATAAAGCAAAATTATAAATTGTCTAATTGTCAACAAATAGGTGACAGATCTAATCATGAGCCTACCCGTAAAAAATATAGCATTAAAAATCAATTTTTGCAAGAATATTGGACAGTGCTAAAAGTAATACTTGTCTTTTATACTTGACATGTTAAAGTTTATTCTCCCAATAAAATGCTAAAATTAGATATTTGAATATATTTGGGCATTTGAAATGCAAAAATAAACAAAATATGGTTAGAGTATAGTGCGTTAGTTTCGAAGGGTGCTTCTGCAATAAAATTAGGTAGTACATTTTTTTTTTAATAAGAAGCACACTTCAAAACTACCCCACTATTATCTAACCATATTTTGCTTATTTTTGCATTTCAAATGCCCAAATATATTCAAATAACTAATTTTAGCAGTTTATTGGCAGTATAAACTTTAACATGTGAAGTATAAAAGAAAAGTATTTATTACTTTTAGCACTGTCCAATGTTCTTGCAAAAATAGATTTTTAATGCTATATTTTTTACGGGTATGCCCATAATTAGATCTGTCACCTATTTGTTAATAATTAGACAATTTATAATTTTGCTTTATTAAATGGTAAAAACCAGAAAAATAAGGGGTAAAGTAGGTAACTACTTACCGATGAAATGTTATTCCAAGTTCTGAATTTGTTGGAGTTTTAGAAGGGCCACAAGCTGCACAACTAACCATGTTTACTTTGCTTCTTTAATCCAAAATACACACCTTTACCACTAAATATCTAATTAACGCAATATCTACAGTAATATTACTAAAGAAATAAACAATGTTCCGAATCAAAGTATATCGCAAAAAATAGCTTTAAACACAAGAAATACCATCAAAACGTACGAAGCACCCAAACATAACGCCAGAATGAGTCATATAATATAATATAATATACTATACTGTCATGCCTTATTTAAAACGAATCCAACCCCAAATTTGCAAAAATTCGTTTTCATTTTATTTACTCAGTCGTTTAAGTACTAAAAAACCATTACTGGAAAGAAAATCTCAAAAAAAAATTGTAAATGACAGCAATTTACAGACAGTTTTACAAAATATCTTAAGGCCGACTAATTTATTAGATATTTTAGTGTTATTTTAAATTCAAATTCAAATTCAAAATTTATTAGTAATAATGTACAAGATGCACTTTTACATGTCAAAATAATAAAATGCCTTAAACTAGAATATTGGTGTTATATAAAAATAAAATGCTATAACCAACAACAAATAAATAACACACTTTTGAAACAATTTAGAAAAACACACACTATTACCTTAAAAAAGAATAAGACACTATTGAAACAAGTCACTACAAAGCAATAAAAACATTTAATATATAACTAACATTTAATATATGACTAAACATTTAATGTATAACCAAAATCAAAAAGTATTCAGAGAAAGTTAAAATCACTTTTAAAATACTCATCAAAGCTATAGAAAGCCCCAAGGATTAAGTATTTTTTCATTTTCAATTTAAATTGTGTTTCACCAAGAGCTCTTACTTCATGCGGTAGCATATTAAAAAATTTCACACCATAGAAGGCAGTGCCACTCCTAGATCTCCTGAGGCGCAGGTGGCTCAGAACAAGGTTAGTGTTGTTCCTCGTCTGATATGTATGAATCTCGTGGTGTGCTCTAAATAAGTGAATATTCTGCCTGACATAAACCAAGCACTGCAATATATATACACACGGGAGGGTCATTATTTTATGATTGACGAAGCTCCGCCGACAGTCATCCCGGTACCCCAGACCAGCAATAATCCTCAGACATTTACGTTGTAATTTAAATATTCTCATGGCATGAGGTGAATGTCCCCACTCCAGGATAGCATAGGACATGCTCGAACCGAAGTAACCGTGATATGCCGACAACAGAGTATTCACCGATACACATCCAGCCAAATTTCTTAACAGATACATTGACTTGGATAACTTACTACTAAGTTGGTCAACATGACCCTCCCATGTCAACCCTCTATCCAAATGAACCCCCAAAAACTTCACCTGCGCTGCACAACCCGCTAAAAGATGATGGTCCCGTTTCTCTCTTCTCAGAGTAAAATTGATGGAAACTGTCTTTTCACCATCCACACACAACCTGTTTGCCAGAAACCAATTTTGAATATTTGATGATGTTTCAGATATACCAGAGTCATCTATTCTGGATGGATGATATGTTGTAAAAGTTGTCGTGTCATCAGCAAATAATATAAGATTTGCATCATCCTGAAATTTGACCAAATCATTAACATAAATCAAGAAAAGAGTTGGTCCGAGGACCGAGCCCTGGGGAACCCCATGCAGAATATGCCGTTTCTGGGAGACGTTACCCTGGAAGGCGACAAACTGAGAGCGATCTGACAGATATGAAGTTACGAGATTCACACTGCCCCCATCAAAACCATAAAAAGACAACTTTTTCAGAAGTATACAATGTGAGACACAATCGAAGGCTTTAGCCAGATCCAAAAATGAAGCATATGTGTCATTTCCGTGCTCAAACCCATCCAAAATTTGCCCAACAAGAGAGTCTATAGCAAGTGTTGTGGTCTTCCTCTTTACAAACCCAAATTGTTGCTGGAAAAAGAGGCCACTCTCCATAAAATAGTCAGTAATTTGAATCCTCAACACAGACTCAAAAACCTTCGACAAAATAGGCAGCAGCGAAATAGGACGGTAACTTGCACAGTCCTCAGTGGAGCCCTTGTTCTTATAAATTGGCACAACCTTGGCCGTCTTAAAGGCTTGAGGGAAAACACCGGATACAATGGCCTGATTCATGAGTTTAGTGAGAGGGTAGACTATTAGGTTTTTTATGTTTTTCACAATTTCGGCACTAATATTGAAACAGTCTTTGCTTTTACTATTTTTGATTTCCGATATCAAGTGTCTAACCTCAACGTACGTGACTTCTTTAAATTTAAAAGTGTTATGAGGTTTATATTGTGTTAAGTAATCTGAGAAGTGGTTTGTAGAGGATGGAAGAGTGCTCAAAACCCTGTCAGCCACATTGACAAAAAAATCATTGAAACATTCCGCATTCAGGTTGTCGGAAGATGTTGTGTTCGTTTTTGGTTGGTTGTTTTTTATTATTTGCCACATAGCAGCTTGCCGGTTTGTTGCATTATTTATAAATTTGTCATGGGATTCTGTTTTAGCTCTTGAAATTTCTTCTTGATATCTTTTTTTGTAATCTTTTACTGTTTGGGCAGGCATCAAAGGAGGACTTATTTTATTTAGATCTGTAATGAAATGCAGGCGTTCGCGCATTTCTCTCAAACCCTCGTGAAACCAATTAATTTGACGTTTTTTAATAGCATTAACCAGCCTTGATTTTAGGGGAAAACATTTCTCGGCAGCCTCAGTAATGGTATGCAGTAATATCTGGAATTTTTCGTCAATATTAAGTGCGTTATTGGAAACAAAATTCCAAGTTTCAAGTTCTAATTCATTGTAAAGAGCAAACAACCCCTCCCCTGTAACTGGTCTATAGTTTATGCGAGTCATTGCTGGTCCACCAGAGACAATTCCACAATGAAGGAGCACCCCCAAATGATCAGACAAATGATGCAGGTCCAGCCCGGTAGAGGACATCAGAAGCTGTCGGAGGTTGGTAAAACAATTGTCGAGACACACCTCTTTGCGAGTGTTGAAGTCGACAGCACCATGCAGACCGAACGCCTCGAAACAATCATTCACCTCATGGGCCCTCAAATCCCCCCTGTTAAAGTGGACATTAAAATCGCCCGTAACCACAATATACTTAGACAGATCCAACTCACTCAATATTAGCGTTAATGTTTCAATGAAAATTTCAAAACTCCCAGTGGGGGATCTATAAATGGTGACTATTTGTATATTTAAGTTGCCTATAAGAACTCCGGCCACCTCACAGTGCTGCTCGGTTGACAAGTGTGCTAAATTGAGACAATCAAAGTTTAGCCCATCTCTAAGGAAGATGGCCACTCCACCATGAATCTTGTCACTCCTGCAGAAACCAGAAGCAGCACTATAGCCTTCCATGTGAAAAACACTAAGCTCGTCATAATTGAGCCAGTGTTCATTAATACAAAAACAATCGACCAACCGATCTCTGAGAAGTATCTCAAAATCGGCCGCCTTTCTACGAATACACTGTACATTTGCATGAAGGATAGAAAAAACACTTTTTGATTTTGTACGATCTCTATACCTATATAGGCAAGCTATAGGATTTAACAGACAACATTTTTAACGTTATATGTTTGATACTTTTCCATTTCAAATATGAAAATTAAACTTCTGTATGTAAATTTCAGGTGCCTAAACTTATTTGTTTACATTTACATTTAGATACAAAAATTATATTAAAAAAAAAACAGATAGTTGCGTTTCTTTTTCGGATAAGTGTTGCTCTTTACATACCTCGTAACCATCATGTAATAATCATTCATGTAATTTAGAATAATTGTCAATTGGTGATGTTATTTATTTAAAACTTCACTTTACCTATTAACCTAGAAAACAGGTATATTTTTCCAAAAAATTAATGGCAAAACATAGAGCATATTATAGGGAAAACAAATTTTTTTCATACACCACATATTCTTGGTATTTTCCCAAGATTTCTTTACATAGGTATTTAACTAATAAAATTAAGTTTACACATCTGAAATTTATCCTAAGGAATTTAATTTTTATATTTCAAATATACCTAAAGTATCTAGCAAAGTTAAAACATTTATATGATCCGCAAAAAACGCACGTATTTTTATATACATGTTGGCAATATTTATAAAATATTTTTTTTTGAGATCACTGTACCAGTAAGTAATAAACAACAAAACTATATAAATACATAGTATAAGTATTTATTCTTTTTGTTGTGCAATCGTTTTAGGAGACGCCACTGGTAATCGTGGTCGCCATATGCAGGAACCTTTCCGGTCTAATGTCAATATGTATTTTGCTCCTTCCTTCCTATTCTTTATTCATTGGGGTGTTCCATTTAAAAAAACATTGATTTAATCTGCACAGTAGAATTTTAATGTTCAATTGTTCAATCAATAACATTTTATTTACTACATTACATAGTTTGGCAGACCTAGGCCGCCGCTATATTATAACATGTTTTCACGCGGTTGTATTTGGTCCTTGGCAGCGCATTGACTCACACAACACTCGCGTTTTGACAAACACCTACGGACGTAGGGGGCTGGTGTCGGCCCTGTATCAGCGGCAGTCAGTGGCAATGTGGTGGAAATATCAGATTACCTAGGCTGATGCCTTTCAATCGTGCTCAAATTATTGGTTACCTGATGGTATATTAGCCGTGCAATGGATGTTTACGCGTGTGTTTACCGGTCTAGTGTAGGGAAAAATCGTAAAACCCTACTTCTCGTTTGGACGCTACAACATAGATATGTACAGAGAATATGTACAATGAGTGTCTATTTACAATATTTACATATATACAGTTATTTGGACAGTATATAGTATACTTCCAGTTCAGGGAATTGGAATTTTCATGGCGTGCAATCTAAGCTCGCTGCACGTACACTGCATTTCATCGGTTCTTGGCATACTGCCGCGATTCGGTTGAGGTAGTCGTTTTATAGCAGGCCCTAGTCCCTTGACAAGCCCCACCCCCTTTGTCCGAACAATGGTGGGAGGGGCCTGCCACTAGACTAGTCGATCTGCTGGATATACTCGAGGCTGCTTTTCTGCGCTCCTGATGGATTCACTTTTTTAAGGTAGAAAAAAGTGGCCATAGGGGCATTGTTGGTTTAATTATGTGTTTGGGATTTACATTATATTTACATTATTTACATAGTTGCGAGTTTACGGTGGTTCTAGCTCTTTATAAAATAGTAGAGTGTTCCTGTATATGGGGCCATAGCGGGGAATGCTCAGTGGATCATATCTTGCATCTGCAATCCTCGCCGTCATTGGCGATCCTCTTATGCCGAACTCGAAGAATTTGCTTGCCGTTCTTTCTATGAACTGGTCAACGTACTCTACGTTAGTCATTCTGTGCAAATCTTCGGTTCTAACACGATCGAAGACCGTCAAAGACAGCGCTGATCGCAGATACCTATAATTCTTTTGATATGAGTTTTGGCGGCGGAGCACCACACGGGGGCCTCATATAACAGTGCAGGGCGAATAATAGCTTTATAAATTGTTAATTTATTTGCTGGGCTCAAATACGCTCTTGTGGCTATAAGCGTATGTAAGCCTTTCCGTATTGCCTCGTTTTTAGCTCGAATCGCGGCTATATGTTTTGCGAAGCGTAATTTCGCATCAAAGACGATACCTAAATATTTGACGTTTTCCTTGGGCAATATTTCGACGCCGTTCACGACGAGCGGAGTCATCTCCGTGTCCTTTCTTTTGTGAGTAAATATGCCAAGTTCCGTCTTAGACGCATTTAGGTTTATCTTCCATTTTGCGAAATATGGCAGGATTAAATTCATATGAGCTTCCAAGTTAATTTTGGCCATTTGCGCAGTCGACGATTGCGTGTAAATCGCACTGTCGTCCGCGTAAAAGGCACAGGAGTTCAAGGGATGAGACGGATAGTCAGCTATATAATGACTAAAGAGCTGAGGTGAGAGTACTGTTCCCTGTGGTACACCGGATATGATGTGCCTTTCTGTTGAGACACTACCCTGGATTCGTACAGTGAAGGTGCGATCTTCCAAATACGACACGATGAACGCTCCTAGATGCAATGGGAGACTGTGTGTTACAAACAGTTTGTATATCAAACCATCGTGCCATACTCGGTCGAAAGCTTTCTCAATGTCTAGCAGCAGCAACGCGGTGAGCTTATTTTCATTGTAGCCATTCGTTATGTCCTGTGCTAGTTTCGCCGCGAGCATAGTGGTGCTATTGCCACGGCGAAAACCGAATTGCTCCGGTGGGAGGACGTTAAGCTTGTCTACCGCGCTGCTGATTCTAGACATGAGAAGCTTCTCTGTCACTTTTCCAAGGGTATTCAACAAAGAGATCGGTCGATATGAGGCCGGGAGCCTCGTATCTTTGTTCGGTTTGGGAAACAGTATAATCTCAGCTCTTTTCCAGGGAGTAGGAAAGTGCTGAAGGCGGATAGTTGCATTGGCAATATGCAGGAGGTTATTGATGGCTTTATTCGGTAGATTCTTCAGCAGAATGTACGGAATGCCATCGGGGCCGGGAGATTGCGGTATGAAAGCAACGTGTCCTGCGTAGGTTGCGGTCCACCTCGCAAACCGATCTCTATTGGCAGGTGATCAGAATTCAGAATATTCAGCTCTCGCAGCTGCGAGTAGTTGGCCACTCTTCGAGAAATAGCGACATCCAAGAACGATGCAGTGTGGTAATTTGCCGCGTAGTAGGTAGGATTGGGGGTGCGATGAAATGCAATGTCCGGGTAGCGCTCCAGTATCCTATGAAGCAAGCGTCCCTTCCCGTTGGTTCTGCCGCCCCAATCGACGTGCAGGGCATTCACGTCCCCCAACAGAATGGTCCGCTTGCTCACAGGTAGGAGATTCAGAAAATCTTCTTCAAACAGCTGGAGTTGCGGGGGAGCGTAAACGCCGATCACCCGCAGACCACTTGTCAGCTCGATAGCCACATGCTCAATGCGGGAACGCAGGTTATTAATTTGCTTAAATACGAGTGGCCTACGGATGAGACAGGCCACGCCTCCACCGCGTTGGGGGCGGTCGTACCTGACTACCTTCCAGCGCGCAAATTTCAGTTCGAAATCCGGCTCAAGATTGATTTCGCACAATATAATGATACCAGCGTTTGTGTGGTATAGGAAATGCTTAAATTCAGCGAGCTTAGACCGCAGGCCATTACAATTCCAACTTACGATTTTTATGTACATTTAAAAAGCGTATTTGCTCATTTCTTCCGAGAAGAAACGCATCGACGCTTGAAGTATTTCTATACGATTGCCGTTACAAGCTTCAAGCATCGACGCGTATTCTTCCAAGCAGAGAATGAGTTGATCAAGATCGACTAAATTATTAATGCGATTGACTACATTTTGCAGTGAATTCAATTTATTAGAAATGTTAGTTTCGGGGAGTTTATTTTGAAATCTGTTTTGAGCAATCTTAGGTTCTGATATTTTACCACTATTGCCACTAACCTGACGTGCATTAGAGTCCTGTTCGGGTCTCCTTCCTGCTTGTTGGTTGCCCTTGAGCGGGGGGAAGCTTCGCTGGTATTCTCTTTCGTTTTCTGCAGCGTTATTCTGTTTATTTTGCCACGCAGGTCTTGCTGGCGGTGGCGCTGGTTTGAATTTTTGCTGTTGTTGTTTAGCATTCTGGTTGGGTTGAAGTTGTCCTATTTTAAAGTGGTAAACAGGACAGTCTGTGCTAATCGATCGGTGCTCGGCCCCACAGTTTGCACATTTTACATAGTCAGCATTACAATTTATAATTTCATGCTTACCTGCACATTTCGAGCATGAAATCTGCCGCTTACAGTATGTTGCTGCATGACCGTATGCCTGACACCTTTTACACTGCATCAGTGGTTTTACATTACGTCTGTTTTCCCAGGATATTCTTACGTTTAGCAGTGTCTTAATCTTTTGATTGAGGTGCTTGAGCGTAATATTCGCGTCAAGCACAACCAAATAGAGGGGGCGAAGAGTCTTCTTCATTTCGAAGACTGATTTAACATTTAAATCATGTTCGTCAAGGAGAGCGGTCTTGATGTCATCTTGTGTCACATTTCCGTCTAGCCCTCGGAGGACGAAAGCATGCGACTTTTGTGCTTGTTGAGCATATGAGTGGTACTCTGTGCTTTCTCGCTCCAGGTGCCTTTTCAATGTATCCCAATCTTTATCGAGTTGGCAATATACTATTACTGAGTTGCGTGTATATTTCAAGTCATATTTTTCGATCTGCATAATGCGTAAATCATTTCTGAGGGAGTTATGGTCTGCCGGGCGTCCTTTAATGACTATTGGGGGTGGCTGTGCCGCTTTGGCCTTAATCGGGGTTTTCGATTTAGGCTTAGGCTTAGTCTTGGTCAGTATCTGTCGTCTGGCCGGGACGGACGACGCGATACTGCTTGTTTCCTCAAATTCCGTATCTGATAGAGGCTGAAATTTGTTTGAAGTCGGTACGGGGGTAGGTGCCCCGAAGTCCAGATTGACTATTCGAAAGTTCTTTCGAAAGGGTATATTCTTAAACGGGACTTTGAAAGGTTGCGTCTCGTTCGTGTCTATCAGGGGGGCAGGATCAAGTAATGGTGTGGGCGGTGCTTCCGAGCTGGGAGGGGCCTCTTTACTAGGTCGCTCTGCATCTTTCGGTCCTGTTTTTTGCATCTCTTTTTGCATTGACGGTTTTTCGGCTAGTTTTTGCTTTTTATTGCTAGCTTGGTTTTCGGGCGAGCTATTGCTTTCCTTACTTATGTTTGCAGGATCTTTATTGCGTCTTCCGGTGTCGATTTTTGCTTTTGCAGCAGGACGCTTTTTGCACAGCTGAATATGCTTTTCTGTGAAGTGAACTCTACTTCTCAGTATTGCGGTTTTTACCTCGCGGTGCTCAGTCGCAGAGCTAAATATTTGAAGTAAGTGTGCACATTCGTCACACACATGCGAATTAATCCCCAGCTTGGAGATGGTTCGTTCGGCGATCGCTTTGTTCAGAGGCCTGTCGGCGTCAGAGTCGACGGACATTTGTGACAAAGTGTCTTCGTCACCGTCCATTATAGGTAAAATCGGGGCAATGCCCCCGCACAATAAAAATAGACCACTAAAGGGTGCTTTCTAGACTATAACCTCAGTTACGACTAGAAAGAATGATAGATTCTATTGCTAGAAATCCGCGGTTTGATCGATTTATAAAATCTCGCAGTGCTCTTTCACCCGGAACACCAACAGGTCCTATTCGAATAACGATTCGGCTAGGAGTGTTCAATTGTTTTTCTAGTAACACCGCAGAAAACTGTATGAAGCTCCTTACAACTTTTGAACTGAACATTTTTTTATACGAGGGCAAATAAAAAAGTTAAAGGGGAGTTACATTTATAACCGGACACCCTGTACAACACTGTAACTTTTTACCACCAGGTTTTTGATTTGTCGTCAGAATATATACGAAATTGACATTGAATTTATAGTTAAATATAAAATAAACATTTTTGTAGAAAAAAGTATTTTGAAACAACCCAATATAAATATACGGTCCACTAACGTACTATCAGAAAAAACATCGGCAGACAAAACAAATTCAGCGTTTTTTTGGCATACGCTGAAAAAATGAGAAGTTGAATTATGGTGGACAGTATTGAGAATGGCTGATATTCATAAAATTGCTAGAGGGGGGACCCTCAAACCAAAGTATTTCAAATTTATTGTCCCTTAGTACCCATCCATTATTTACGGGGTTGTTGAAGTTTATTTTGGTTTTCGTTGCGTTTTTCCAAATAGCTGATAGTTCGTTAGTTCTCCGTATTTTCTGCGAGAGAACTTCTTTACAGGGGGGGAAATTTTGAGCATTATGATTTTTTTAATAAAAGTGGATTTTTTTCAGAATTATTTCCATAACTTTTAATAAAGCAATCAAATCGAGCCTTGTTAACTTCATGAATATTTGGCTTTCCATATAATTTGCAGACATAACCATAACCTTCGATTACATTTAAGGTCTCAACTGAAATCTCCTCAAAAGGTTTTGACCCCAAGTTAGCAAAAGCTGATTGTGTATTCTTGTAACAATTTAAATGGTCTTTTTTTACCTTTGCCATAAAATGCAGCATCGTAATCACAACCCGTAAAAGCATGAAATGCTGGCAGGGCATCACACAAAGTCACCCTTAAAACACTTTGAATCTTACTTATGTTAATATACCTTAGGGTGTTATTCGATATCTGCCCAAGCTCCATCCAAATATTTTATTTCTATTATTAAATAAATCAACTGCGATATCTGTATCCGAAGTTCTTATTATAATTTTTTCTATGTGAAATATTATTTTAGTATCTGTTTCCTCGTGTTCACAGTAATATTCTTCTGCTGTTTCTTTGATAACTGTGATGTTTTTTATAAAATTTACAGCAAATGTCTTCGTATGTTACGTATATAATTTTACTCCCAATTATTGAAATTGAAATCTTTTTCCCATTCCTCAATAAAGTATGCCACCAATGCACGCTTAAAGTTATCCTGTCTCAGTGACATAATAAAATTAGTAGGACACTTTTGATGAGGTCCACTAATCACAAAATTATCCTCCCAAAATCCTGTGGTAGTTCTTCAATCGTGCAATATCTTTTAAAGATGGTGTGACAATTTTATCAAATACTAAGTGTAACTCTTTTCCTTTAAGGGCACAGAATCTGCTTAAAATAAACCTAGCTAAGGCTTCGAAAGTTTTAGGGTGATCTTGAATCAGGTGTAAAAAAAGAAGCCATCAACAATAATCGCATCTATAAATGGCGCATCTTCAGGGTCTGTATCAAAACTTTGTATACTCAGAAGTGCCGCTTTATTGGTTTTGACTATGGTTCCATCTAGGTTATAAAGAGAAAGGGATACGGGCGTTAAAGGATAATTTAGAACTAACTGAAAGTCAATTTTATTATCTATTGACAATAGTAATATTTTGCTAACTAAATCCCTTCCTAGTTTCAGGTCTTGAGTGGAATTCTTATGACGAATCTTATGTTGGCACATTTCTCTATAAATTTAGGTTTTTTATCTCCTACTGCTAGAATTTTTAGCAACAATTCCTCAGTTTTTTTTTTACTAGCTCCTTTTCCGGTTGATATATTAAACAGAAAATCGTTGTCTATATTGTTAAATGGATTCATATAATTTAATGTCGTGTGTTTTAGGGTTGTGAGGGCCTCTTTATTTTTCTTAGCCATAGAAGCTTGTAATTCGTGTGTAATATCTTCTTTGGTATTAAATCCAACACCCCGAAAGGTTTGTGAAACAATGGAAGTTCGCAAAGAGTGGTTTTGTGCTCAACGCTGACTGGCTTCGATAGAGTTCGTAATGAATGCAATCCCGGATGTTCGAGAGGCATCTGCATTAATTGTTTATTCTAAAGTAAGGTCAACTGGAGATCTAGAGAATGGCTTGGTGGTCCTTTTTATGGAAAAGCAACCATTCATAAATTCTTGTTTATAGTCAGGGTAATTATCTTCACATTTTAATAGGTTATCGTGAAAGTTAATTGTCCATCTAGAGTAATTTGGTTGATTAAAAATAAAGAATATAAATGATATTTTAAACAGAATTGATTTATATACTTCATACGAATGCTCCTAGAAAAATCCAAGAAATATTGAATGAGATGTATGTAGGTATACCAGTATTTTGCTGTTTTACCATGAGATCCACTTAAGGTCTCTTGACATAATTTTCATAGTTTACTAAGCTATGTTCCAATTGTAGTGATAATTCTTCCCTGTATTTCAGTTTATCCTGAACATCGTTAAGTTCGTTTACGATTTCATCTAATGTGATGTTTTCATCAGAATATGCTTAAAAAAAAATCAAAATGGAGTGCCTGAAGAGCTGTAGAAAAAAGAGTGTGTAACCTTTTGCATCTGTTGCAATGAGTTCCTCCGACAAGTCCTTTAACCGAACCAGCTGCAAGAAGCTCTACCTCTACTAAGACATCTACGAATCCAGATTCATGAGTATATTTTCCGACGGCTTTAAAGTAAGCCATCTGAATATGAAATGCTCCTAATTAAATAAGAATATTGTCGTAAGTAGGAGCTTCTGTGCTCTGAATTTGAAAGGCTATTTTTGCGATGGTTAAATCGTATGTTACTGTTATAACCTCTTTTTTAGTTCACTGGCAATTTGTTTTGCCATATTTAAGGTTTCAGCAACAACAGCCGAAGATGTTGGCGACATGTTTATTTGTGGAAATTTTTTTGTAGCAGAGAAAAATCTTCGTATATTTTTGAGTTTCATCCTGTCCACATTTTAAGATCTTTAGACAAAAGAGCATGGCTTATATCAAATATGTTATTGTATTTCCGATAGATATCCAAGTTAGTTATTTGCTGAACTCTACTGATATGATCAAAGTTTAACTTCTGTCATTTTTGGCATTTTCCTGTAAGACTCTATATCTTTTACAGGATTTTCAAATTTGCGTCTAGGTGTCTTGAACTAGTGATGTTGGTGTACGTGGTATTGAAGAGTTTTGCGAAAGACTGGGTGTTTATTAAATTTTTATTCAGTAACATATATTTTTTGGAATTATTTTAATATTTTAACGAATACATGTCTTATTGGGTACCTATGCTCGACAAATAAATTATCTGTTTGCATAGTTTAGTACACACACTATACAGTGTGTCACCGTATGGAGTTGGGAGGTTACAGTTTTAGTTAAATCGACAATATATAAGACTATTTAAAACTAAACAAAAAAATTATTATGAAATGTCGTTTTTCAAGGGAGAAAAATGTAAAACCTATTTTTTTTTTAATGGAAAAATTTTGCATATGTCAAATTTTCAATTTCTTTTTGTGTTCCCACGATTCGTAATTTGGTATTTTCATTAATTTTATATGGTCATTTAAGTTAGACTTAACAAATTTATGTGATTAATATAGCTGAGAATAGAATAATTGTATGTTCGTTGAAAGCATTAAAAAATTTGATACATGCAAAATTTTCCCATTAAAAAAACAGGCTGTAAAAAGAAAATATTGTTCAAAATACTTTTTAGGCTCAGATTTAACATTTGGTTTATTGGACATTAATTTTTCAAAATTGTAATTTTCTTTTGTTCGTTTGGTCAACTAAAGAAAATAGTTGTGACAGGCGTCTGCCAAAACTGTGCTGTCAGATAAACCGTCGGCATATAAGAATTTATAATATACTAGAGCTGCTCCAACAATTTTATGAATATCAGCTATTCTCAACTGTTCACCATAATTCAACTTGTCATTTTGTCAGCGCCTGCCAAAATAGCGCTGAATTTGTTTTCGTCTGTCGATGTTTTTTCCGATAATAAGTTAGTAAAGGAATGGATCTGCAAAAAATTTTCTTATGATAAATGTCGTTTACCAAAACTTAAAAATGGAAAATTTGACAGACGTCTGCCAAAGTTAAGCTGTCAAACCAACCGTCTGCCTATTTGAATTTATAATACACTAGAGCAGCGAATATTAACTACGATAAGAAGATTCACTCTCCGCGGCGGCACGTCAACGGTATGTCTCCTTCCCCGCGCGAAAACTAGCATGATACTGGCATGTGACCTTTGGACCCGGCGCACACTGGTCGAATTTCTAGGAAAGCTGGCCATAATAAGGTTTACCAGAAATAAGACATAAAAGTTATTAAGTATTACACGTTTAATATATCGTGTTTTAGACAAATAATTGTTGAATTTTTTTCTTATCATCTATATTTATATATAGGGAGTATCAATTATCACTAACGATAAAAATCATGTATAAAAATCATTTGAATGTTCTTAAATCGTTTTAAAAAATGATTTTGAAAATTAAAGGCTCCTTCGTTGTAAAAAAAGAGTTTTAAATTTTTAATTCGATGATCCAAATTTTGTTTTTGCAACGGTTAATTCGGGAGTCTCACGAGGAAAATGAATGTTAAGCGGGCGACAGAAACGCGTTAATGAGGGCCTGCAATTTTGCCATACATGTATTTCAGAGTTATGGCTATTTTTTAAAATTAATCTAATAGGAACGAAACTAGTAAAAAACATAGAAGTGCAGCTGTTGTTCAAAAACACTTGCTTATATTCTGACTATCCCAAGGTAATATCAAAGCCATATTTACAAATTAAAACTAAATTATAAATTTTTATCTGCTGATTCAGCCAAAGTATTTATTACCTCTTTTTATAATAACATCAGTCTTGCATCAGCAATAATGATTCTACCGAAATTTCAGCTACAGTTTCACTTACTACAATATTATGGGATTAGGGGTGGGCGACAATAATCGATTATTCGGTTCACTTTTAAGAAATTACCGATTAATCGACTTATCGATTAATATTTCAGAAAATATCGATAATTGATTATTTCGATTTCTTGCCCACCCGTACCGATGACTTTACAACAGACATAACTTGCTTTTAAAATTCCAATTTAATAATGCGTTGCGTTAAGGGTAATTTAAATGACATTTGAAAATACTTTCAGTACAACATATGAAGCAAAAAAAACAGAGAAACGCAAATGCTTAAACAAGACAGCAGCAGGGAAAACTGCGCACGTTACAAATTTAGCCAATAAGGGATCCTCATTTCGACGCGCCATTTTCTGATAATCTGGCTTCAGTTGTTGCACAATTAGGGATAACAGCAACACATATCCTCAACGAAGTGTTGGCACGTTAGCAGTATAATACATCAGTCTTTATCTTTTTATTATGTATTTGGGCAAAACTATATGATAAGAAGGATCACTTTCCGCGGCGGCATGTCAACGGTGTCTCCTTCCCCGCGCGAACACTAGCAGAATATCGGCAGGCCATGATACAAATAAAACAATCATGTTGACAGGCGACCTTTGACGTGGCGGCCATAGACCAGCTCATCCTTTTGTCAGATTAATTTTCACGCCTAAATTCTATAGTCGAGTCAATATTCGATATAAAGGTGCGTATAAATATAGCGAGACGCGCGCGAGTCGCGCCTGAGCCGCGCCTCCAACGGGGGCTCGCGAGTCTACCACGAGCCGCTCGAGGGAGGCTCGACGGAGGCTTGCACGATCCGTTTTCTGTCGGTTTTTGGGGCGACCTCAAAGGGATTTTGCGCGTCTAGTGGGACGGGTTCGTGGCAGGCTCGTTTAAAATTTGGTTTGCAGCGAGACCTTTGAACTCGTTTCCGTTTTACAGTGGCATATACTTTGAGACTCTCTTTTGTTAATACTTTTAATAATCATACACATTTGGTGCCATAGAACTAAATAAAATTAGATTAATGCACCACAAAACTAAAAATAAGTAATGAACGCCAACATTAACGAACACACATCCTTAATTTTAGGCTAACTTACGCCACTGCTTTGATTGTTTAACCTTGAAATGTCATTAAAAAATAAGCATTTTTATTTTCAATAACAATAAAATATTTTTAAATTTTAAATGTGAAATGTAACTCCAGAATTTTTGTTTTTTGGGGTCTGGAACAACCAGGATGCATAACTAACCATCTCTTTTAAATATCGTGTATGTGAAAAAGATTTATTTGCATTTAGAAAAACTGTGACAGTGTTTACAGATCGCAAGGAATACCCAAATTATGAGTCGTACACGGCGGCCTGTGGTTGTTTATCAATAAATTTGAAATTACAAAAGCTCCACTGCACATAACTAATAAAGCTGCTGTCTGTTCTTTGTCGTCAGACATGGCAGGTCTATTCTTTCATTTTCTTGATTTCGCAACCACGATTATTATGTCGCACTTCTTCACTCAGTTCTGAACTGAGCCGAAAAACAAATCCAAAAGTGGTCCTGCTTAAATTAAAATAATTCGTCGCTAGCTCGTGGCATGCGCGTATCTCCTGATGGATCCGGGATACTCGCGGTAGGCTCGCTGCTTCAAAAAAGTTGCCGCGAGAAACGAATTCGCTATTTTTTAGTTGTATTGTATTACAAAATAGGAATGAAATATACAGTAAAAATATTGTGCGAAACCTTTAACCAATTTTAAAATCACTCAAAACGCCAAAATTTAATTAAACATTAAAAGATGGAGCAAATTCGAGCAACATTTTCTTCTTGATGTCTTTTATCAGAATATTAGTATTCGGAAATATGGTGAAATCATTAACACAAAATCAAAATCTTTTAAATATTAGTTATTACATACCTTGAGTATTGTTATCAATAATAACTAATTAAAAACGTTAACAGATTTTTGAAACAGCCAGTTGAATACAAACTTTATCAAAATATTTATTTGGTGACCATAATTAAAAAAACCATAACGTAAGTTTGACAGGGCGCTGCAAACAATTCAGAAGATATCAATTGTGTTTTTCCAAAGCCAAATAGAGTATTAGAGTGCTATAAAGAATTTCGTCATAAATTTGATTAAATATACCGCAAACGAAAATATCGTTTATGGCCAGCTTTTATTTAAATTCAACCTGTGTGCGGTGGAGTTCGCTGATCGTTACCAGGCAACGAAGAAAATCAACGACGATTCCTTTGTAGCGCTTTCTGGCCATTAAGTGGGCCTTCTTGTCGTAGTTAATATTCGCTGACTAGAGCTGCTCTAACGATTTTATGAATATCAGCTATTATCAATATTGTTTACCAAAAATCGACTTGTCATTTTGTCAGCGTCTGCCAAAAAAACGCTGCGGTTTTTTTCGTCTGCCGATATTATATCTGATAATACGTTAGTAATGGAATCGATCGGCAAAAAAAAATTATTTGATAAATGTCGTTCACCAAAACTTAAAAATTAAAAATTTGACAGACGTCTGCCGAAATTAGGCTGTCAAATAAATCGTCTGCCTGTGTAATTTTGATAAGTCCTCAAACAGTTCATTCATTTCCGAAAATTTCGGTCATGATAAATATAGTTTACCACAATGAAAATTCATCCCTTTTTAACATTTAATCCCCGATTAAAGTTGCCACTCTGAAACGGCAGACGGTCAGTTTTGGTATGCCCAAGTAACTTACAATCATGGCTTATTAGTAAAAATTTTGATAAATATCGTGTACCGAAAAACCTGCCAGCTCCTATACTATTAAAATATGTTTTGCATTCAAGAATGTAAGCATCCGCTTTTTAAGCAAACTTTCTATGATTTTTGACAGTGAAGGTAACAATGAAATAGGTCTGTAATTAGCAGCAGTATCTTCACCCTGTTTGAAAATGGGAACAACAACGGCCCTTTTCAGTGCATCCGGAAATTTACCACTTAAAAAAGTAGCATTAATACAATCTGTCAATGTTGTAAGTGCTGATAAGGGTAGATTCTTCAAAAATTTTGTAGATATACCATCCCATCCTGAAGCACTCTTATTTTTCATATCCTGCAAGACATCCTTTATTTCTTCGGCCGATATAGGTGCGAGGTAAAAAGATTCACACGTCACTCCCTGTAGTTCCTGTAAGTGGGATAATGGATCAGTTTGGGTTGGGATATCTTGAGCAAGTAAGGAGGCAATAGAGCAGTGAAACGAATTCAATGAGTTGGCATCAAGCTGGAAATCATGATCCATACCAATACTAAGGTCATTGGCTCTACAGCCAATGATATCATAGTTATCTTCAGTAAAACTTTCCACCAAACTAGGAACATTCTCAAGCACATTTTTGTAAGATGCATGTGCTTTGATTATAAATTGTATGCACACACTCTCACCAAGACATCTGCGAAGAGGATAGTTAAGGTGTTTTACCGTTTGATCACCGAGTATTGGGATATTCCTGGATGGGGTTTTATGTGTAAAGACCTGAGAGGGGGAGGTAGAGATCACAACATCAGCCTCTTTCTGATATGGTGCACTAACACATATTTTATTGGACGTTAGTTCTTCAACTTGTGCCTTTAATAAGCATATTTCATTGGAGTTGTTTTCAAATTCAAGGATTCCAATAGAGTCAATCATGGACCTATTAATTGCATTAAGGTCCTTTAATTCCTTCTCAAACTCTGTCTGATTATCCTTGTAAGATTGAAGTTTTGCATTTAGAGCGTTTTTTTTTTCCTCAATGTGTTCTGCTAAATTAAAACAGAGTGGCAGCTTCTTCTCTCTTACTATTAATTGCAGCTTGAAGAAGTTTTTCAGACTCAAAAACTTCTTCCTCAAACTCCTGAGTCTTTTCCTCTCTCTTTTCATAGAAACTTGTAACCTATTCAGGTCAGATTCCTTTTTATTGACTTGCTCTTGTAACTCTTGAATAATCATCTTTTTCAACGCAAATTATTTCTAACTGATCAGTTTTTCCCCTTTCAATAATCTATTTTCTTGCTCGTATTTCTCAAGTACATCAGAGAGTGGATTTGTCATTAGATCGTTATCATATACAGATTTACATTGAGTAGAACAAAACGTTTTGTGCTTACTTAATTTTACATGAGTTCTAAAATCCCTCTCCAGGCAACTAGGATGAAAAACATGAGAGCAAGTCACACAACAGTAATAGACGTACGTCTTGTTAGAGCAACATCTAAACCTGAATTTTGAACTCATCTCTTAAAGTTACAAATATTATTAAAAGTATTAAAAATATACTGCAGCAGAAACAAGTCCAATTTTGATCCAATTTTACTGCACTATAAAGCAACACAAATCTCACTGATAAGCTGCTGCCTATGCACGATGAAATAAACATTCCATTGTTAATCTGAACAATGAAATTCCTATGTGCTTTATTTGGATTTGTTTTGACAAAGTCGTACACTATTTTTCATTGGTTTTTCCCAAGAGGTTTATGAAAATAGATAAATTGATAACAATGTTGGACAGAAAACATTTTCACAAAAATAACTATACCAAACACATTATATTAAAATTTTGTTTAAACTTTAAAAAATCGCCTTCGAACGGGAGCGACGAGTTTAACGTCACTCTAACACTGTGGTAAAAACGAAGTCCAAGTAACACTGATGATGGCTACGGCCGAAAGCGCTCGTTACGCTCTTTATAGAAGTCCCTTTGGATTAAAATTTGCATGATATACATAGATTGTTTCATTACTATGTTCCGTACATGCACACAGCATTTACTCTTCATTTAATTTGTGTATCATAGTAGACAGTAATAAGAAAATGTTTTCTATATGTTTATTAGCAACCAATGCTAAATGGAAATTATTATCTGCTAAATGTATTAAGCCAGAAATGCATTAGGTTTTAGAGTTATCGTTTCGTATTAAGAAGACGGAATTAAAATGTTCTTCATATGGAAAATAGGAAGGTGAAACAGAGCTAGACGAATGTCACGTTCCAGCTGTTGATGGAAGGCTTGAAATATAGGCACGTGACATGGAGATTGTCTGTCAAATGAAACAAGATAGACTATTCAATTCGTGCTAATACTTTTTATAAATTACGCCTCGGTGGGTTTGAAACAGGTGTAGCATCGACTATTAACTCTCTTGTTATTATACAGCACTATTACAAACGAAAAAATTACATTCAGCCTTATACAACGGCTTTACATGCCCTTAATTAGATTATTTAATTCAGCTTGGTCTAGTGCTTTCCAGGCATTGCTGAGCTTGGTTTTAAAATATTTTTTGCTAATCTATGGGATTAAGACAGAAAAACTGACGCACCAACGTATGTGGATCTGCATTTAAAGTAACGAAAGTTTATAAAAAGGTGTATTTCCAAATTTAGACGTCATTGCTGATGTAGTTTTGTAGAGAAAAACATGTATAAGATGTTTAGACTTCTCTTGCACTCCTCAAAATTTTGGAAATTGAAACCTATGAGACACCACTGTCGAGGTATCATAAAATACTTCTAAAATAAAGTTATTAAATATAGATAAATAAAGTTTGATTGGTGTCGAGCCTTAGCAGATATATTGAGAGAAGATACAATTGAGGCATTGTGGTTATTAGTCGATACTACACTCTCTTTTTGCGTCTCCCCCTACTGTATAGTATCTTATGTATATTTTTAAAAATATGATGGTGGCAGTAGCTGCCTTATATTATGGTGATTCAATAGCTAATTTATAACTAAATAGAGAATAGGATAGCGTTGTACGTTTGTAAGTTCATTTTGCTAAGATAAATGTTAGTAAAACTTTCGTTTGTAGCTAATAAATGTCTAAATATTTTTTGAGTGAAGTTACTCTGATTGGATGACCTTATTGTTTTACTGGGCGCAGTAGGTATTTCGCCACTTCTACAATATTTTAATAAAATTTCAGATTACTAACTTTTTTCAATGTGCTGGTGGTACTTCAAAAATTCAAGAAGACAACACATTAAAAAAAAAAAAAATTATCATGATATAATGAAAAGCAAACGTTCCTGAATTATTTGAATTTGGAAAATTTGTTTTGGCATTAGTTGTTAGGGTGAAGCACCCTCTAACTTTACGGTGGCACGTTAACGTGCCACCGTAAAGTTAAAAAAAATAAAAATGTTTTCAAGTGACGACCTACCCAAAAATATGGTCATCCAAACTATTATTTTGCCAGAACCATACTGAACCTCAACTCTCCTTTAGGATAAAATTATATGTTTTTACCTGCGGAAAATTTAATATAATGAAATTAGGGATAGACGGTAAGATACAGTTTTAAGTAGCCTTGTTGCAATGAGTGGTATAGTAACATCAGCTCATAATCCATTCTCTTTAATCAGGAATCTCGGCTGTCTGGACAAATCTGGAAAAATTGTGCCCTAATTCAGCAAATTAATAGAATATTATTTTTTACAAATTTACATTTACAAATGACTTGTTTTGTAATATAAACGTTCATTTGCAATATTACCAGGCGAAGAGGACAACAATGCCTTCTATTGCTGAAGTTTCTGATGTTTAAATTAAATCACGAGATATCTATTGTCGCATGCAGTACTGGCAATGGGAAAATGAATCGGTAATAGCACCATTTAAAAATGGAGACTTATTTTCCTTGCAGTTAGGTGCTAAGATTCTATTAACTTACCCAAAACACCTAACCGTAAATTATTGTGGCTATATCCTTTTCATTATTCAATATTACACGTAAAGGAATTGTTGAGGGCAGTAGATATTTACATTAAGTCAGTAGTCACTAAAAACTGCGACATGTTCTAAATTTCATTTAGAAAGCTATGTAAGCTAATTAAGGAATTTCAATGTTCAAAATCGTTGAGAACCCTGGTTAAAGATATGGTACAGCTTTATAACTAATAATTTTTTCAAATAAAAGTGATGCATTCTTAAAATTGTTGTAACAGTAACGTCCAGAACCTAACATCTCCATAAAAGAACGCACAGTTATGGAGCTATCCCTTACTTTTTAAGAGTTCGTAATTAATTATATGAAATTATTGTATAAATGACGGATTTATCATGTTCGTTCCTAAACTATAAATTATTACATTAGCTTAACACTTTTTTTGTAATTTAGTTATTTTTCAGCGTACATGTGTGTATACTTGTTTTATTTATATACAGTTTCAGTTGTGTTTATTCTTTTTCACGTTATTTAGGCTTGTACATACAGTTTATAAATATTGATTTTTTAAAACACCCAAATATAGTCTTTTTTATTATGCGTTATTTATTTTTAGTGTAGGCACATTTTAATGAGTTTGTGACAGTCGGCTATATTTGACTATATTTTTTACAATTACCTTATTTAGGCTAGTAAAACTAGATGGATGACCCTGAACAAATTCGCTACAAGCCATTTTTTGCACCATTGTGTTCGTATTGGGGTTTTATATAACTGACTAAAAATCGCAAAAAATCGGATAAGAGGCGCAACCCCAAAATCACCTCTATAATAGGTACATTTTTCAAGTTTTTTGCAATTTTTTCAAAAATCAAAATTTACAAGATATATTTTTTGTAGGGCATAAAATTCCCAATCCACTGGTGTAACATACTTTATTATTTAAACGTGTTTAATGCCTAATATACGGTCATCAATATACGAGTATGAAAATTTAATATCTACATTTTTATACGTCTGAAAGTCACATGTATCCATTACTTATGTGATGTTTACACCAGCAATTATAATTGCAGTAACCGGCCTATATGTATATTTTTCATTATTAATATTGTCACGACTAACAACCGTCCGAACGTTTTTGTGCTACCCTATAGAACTAGCCGCCGTGCCGCTCGCTTCTCTATGTATGACTCATCGCCCGGCCGGTCGCGAAGATTCAGGATCGCTGGAATTATCTCGATGGCCTCCGTCGAGATCATATAGAGTGGCTTCGGAATACTTCCCGAATATACGTGATAGATTTGAGATTATATATAAGCAGACCTAAGGCGAATGTTAGTCAGTCCAGTTCAGTTAATCATTGAGTGTTGAATAGATATTAGTGGTAAAGTTATAAGAGTAGTATAGAGTGTTAAATTGTATACAGTGGTAGTGAATAAAGAGAGTAGTAGTTGAAAATAGCAAAGTTGTAATTCTGTTAAGAACCCACGGGAAAAACGTAACATTTGGCGTCAGAAGAGGGTACAAGTAAGTCAACGAGACCGTTTTGATTCTGTGACAATTTTATAACATCCTATGGTCAATACGAGGCAACAAACGGCAGAAATGGAGCAAATTAATAAAACGTTGGCCGATTTCATGGAAAATCTAAATGCTGCGAGACAAATAGAACAGGACCGGCTGCACAAAATTTTTCAAGATCAAGAAGATAAAAAGCAAGCCGATCGGGAAGAGGATGAACGTAGAAGGCAAGCGGATCGGGAAGAGGATGAACGTAGAAGGCAAGCGGATAGGGAAGAGGATGAACGTAAAAAGCAAGCAGAACAGGACCGGCTACAGAAAATTTTGCAAGGCCAGGAAGAGAAAAGACAAGCAGAACAGGACCGGCTTCAGAAAATTTTACAAGACCAGGAAGAGAAAAGACAAGCAGAGCAGGACCAGCTTCAGAAATGGATACTGGATGTAATTGTAGGCGAGCAAGGAGAATTACAGAAAATATTGGACGGACAAAATGAAAAATTTAAAAAAGAAGTAAACAATATTCAAAAAGAAGTTGGAAATGTACAAAAAGAAGTAGGTGACGTACAGAAAGAAGTGAAGAATCTACAAGCAGAATTTACCAGACTATAACATCAAGCACCCACCGAGAGGGCATTCGCCTCAGGACAAAACATCAAACCTCCAACGTACGACGGTCAAACATCCTGGACAATGTACAAAAGACAATTTGAAGCCGCTGCTGTTGCCAACGGTTGGAATAATGAAGAAATGGCTACATCACTAGTGGTAGCGCTTCGTGGATCTGCCCTGGAACTACTGCAGACCATTCCCATCAGCCAACAAGGGAAATATGACATACTTGTAGCTGTCCTGGAGAGACGATTTGGAGACCAACACCGAAGTCAACTGTATCAGGCACATGTAAAGTCTCGGCATCAGAAGCCTGGTGAAAACCTGCAAGAATTTGAGGCAGACATTAGACGTCTCATTCAATTGGCCTACTCGGGAGCGACAGATGAATTTCAAGAGGAACTTGCTGCCCAATATTTCGTGGATGGTATCAGAGATCCAGAAGCTCAGAAAATGCTACGCCAAATTTGATAACAGCAGTGAAGCTTTGGGTCGAGCCCTAGAAATCGAGGCGGCCTGTAACATCTCCAAGCCAAAAATCAGGGCCGTATCCATCCAGGAAGAAAAGCCGACAAACAGCTGTGAATTAAATGAGATGGGTGAAATTTTGAAGAAATTAACGGACGTTCTTCAGGCCACGGCGAGATTCCGGGAGCCAATGGAAGATAGGCCACATAACCGAAATACATCAAATCAGTGCTATAGATGTGGCAGGACTGGGCATTTCAAAAGAGACTGCCGAGTACAACTACGGTCTAGATCTCCATCCAGAGACGCTAGGGCCCCCAAGTCAAATCAGGAAAACTTCAATTAGTCAACATTGCGGGGCGGGTGTTGGCTAAAGAAGGATCGTCTCCATAAAAAGCCTAGGAAAAGCCGCCGACAGTCTAACAATTACAGGAAAGATCAACGGAAGAGCCATAACAATTACTGTTGACACTGGTGCGGCGGTATCTTTGATAAGGTCCAACAGAGTAAATAGAGTAGAAGTTCTACCCATATCAAAGAATGTAGTTTTACGTACAGTTACCGGTGAGACAGCTGAAGTACTTGGGGAAATGGATATCGAACTTCAACTGGGACGAATTAAATTACACCACACAGTGTTAGTCGCCGACATCGAAGACGAGTTTATTTTGGGGATGGATCTCATCGGTCAACATGGATTCTCTTTTGACAACAAGCTTAATCTTCTGAAGTTTGGCACCGAAGACTTCATCCTTAACAAAACAGACGATGGCACACCGACTAAAGTAGTGGCGGCATGTACTGTCAGAATAAGCGGAAATACCGAGCAGATAATTTTTGGGAAATTGGAGATGGATTTTGGAGGCTGCATCGGACTTATCCAACACCACGATTTGCCTTGCAAACACCTCGTAGGCAAAGCACTAGTCAAAACCGACGGCGAAATACCGATAAGGATAGCAAATATTTCATCCCATTCCATCAAGATCAATAAAGGAGATGTAATAGCCACTTGCGAGCCGGTGCAGTGGGTAAGCAGTTGCGAAACGCAGTCAGAAGGAACACCCTCAACATCACCTAAGGAAGTCCTAGAACATTTCCAGAAGTCGTGGCAACATCTGTCTTCCGAGGAACTGAAGAGAGCTACACAATTTATCAAAGAGCAGAGCACAGCCTTTGAAAGGAAAAATGGCAATACTGGAAGAACGAACATCATAAAACATAAAATCGACACTGGGAGTGCTCACCCCATACGGCAGCATCCTCGGAGGTTACCAGTGACGAAGCAGCAAGAGGTTACCACATTAGTGGATAAAATGCTTGAAGATGGAATTATTGAAGAGTCATCAAGTCCTTGGTCATCTCCTGTTGTCTTAGTCACCAAGAAGGATGGGACTACCAGATTCTGCGTGGACTATAGAAGGCTCAATGACGTCACCAAGAAGGACAGCTATCCACTTCCCAGAATTGACGACACGTTGACGACACTAGCAGGTTCTCATTGGTTCTCAACACTCGATCTAAAGAGCGGATACTGGCAAGTAGGCATTGACGAACAGGATAAGGAAAAGACTGCCTTCTCTACCGGAAGTGGTTTATATCAGTTTAAAGTTATGCATTTCGGACTATGCAATGCCCCCGCTACTTTTGAGCGTCTTATGGAAGTTGTTCTACGAGGCCTCACTTGGAAGACATGCCTGGTCTATCTTGATGATATAATTGTAATGGGAAAAACTTTCGAAGAGCACCTACAAAACCTGCATGAAGTTTTTACTAGGATCAAGAATGCTCAGCTCTTACTGAATCCAAAGAAATGTTTTCTCTTCCAACAAAAAGTTGAATTTCTCGGGCACGTCGTGTCATCAGAGGGAATCCAAACTGATCAACGAAAGATAACAGCAATCAAAGACTGGCCTCGTCCTCGCGACAAACACGAACTGCGGAGCTTCCTTGGATTATGTACTTATTATAGAAGATTTGTCGAAGGATTTGCAAATATAGCTGCACCTTTACATAAGCTCACTGAAGAACGAGCAAATTATAACTGGGATCATAACTGTGATTCTGCGTTCAGGAAATTAAAAGCGGCTCTATGTTCTAGTCCAATATTGGGATATCCGGAACAAAAGGGTAAATTTGTATTGGACACAGACGCCAGCAACACCGGCATCGGAGCAGTTTTATCGCAAGTACAAGCAGGAGAAGAACGGGTTATCGAATACTACAGTCGAACACTTTCGAAACCTGAACGTAACTACTGTGTAACCCGAAAAGAGCTTTTGGCAATAGTACGGTCTGTTGAGCATATCCACCAATATCTGTACGGGCAAGAATTTCTGATAAGAACTGATCATGCAGCACTTAAATGGCTTTTGGATATGAAGCAGCCTGAAGGACAGGTAGCCAGGTGGCTTGAAAAATTACAACAATATAACTTTAAGGTTAAGCACAGGGCAGGGAGATTGCATAATAATGCAGATGCTTTATCCAGAAGACCATGCGCGGATAATTGTAAGCATTGCCAAGGAATAGATCAACGAGAAGGAGTTACTCCGATTAGGCAAACGAAATTTTAGGTTGATCAGCAGTGGACCACAGAGCAACTTAAAAAGGATCAGCTTGAAGATGGTGAAATAGCACTATTGCTAAGAGCTAAAGAAGAACATCAACCAAGACCAAGCTGGAGCGAGATATCAACTAAAGGACTTGCTTTTAAAACTCTGTGGGCTCAGTGGGACTCCCTGGTGGTGGAAAATGGAGTTCTTAAACGAGCCTGGGAAAGCGCCGATGGAAAAGTAGTGAAGACACAGTTAGTGGTACCAAGGAGGAAGATATCGGAAGTTTTGGAAGAAGTTCATAATGGAAAGTCTGGTGCTCATCTCGGAGTGAACAAAACGATTGACAAGATTCGCGACATGTTTTACTGGGTCAACTACTGCCAGGATGTGAAATCGTGGTGTCGGTAGTGCTCAACCTGTGCCGCAAGTCAAGGACCCAAAACAAGATCTAGGGGCAAAATGAAACAGTATAGTGTGGGCCTACCGTTTGAACGTATCGCCATTGACGTAGCTGGCCCTTTTCCAGAAACAAATAATGGTAACAAGTACATTTTAGTGGCAATTGATTACTTCAGTAAATGGCCTGAAGTATTTGCGATCCCCAATCAAGAAGCTGTTACCATAGCAGAGGTCCTTGTGAATAACTTATTCAGCAGATTTGGTGTTCCGTTAGAGTTGCACTCAGATCAAGGACGCAACTTCGAATCCAAGGTTTTCCAGAAAGTCTGTGATTTACTCAACATCCATAAAACACGGACTACCGCCTTACATCCACAATCAGATGGCATGGTTGAGAGGTTTAACAAGACCATTGAAGAACATTTGTCAAAAGTCGTAGATGAACATCAGAAGGATTGGGACCAACACATACCACTATTTTTGATGGCCTATAGATCAGCAGTCCATGACACGACAGGACTAACACCAGCCATGGTTTTATTTGGAAGAGAACTCCGTTTACCCTGTGACCTATTTTCGGAACGCCAGACAACCAGGATATGGAAATTCAAGACTACGCAGACTCGCTTAACGAAAAGTTACTATACGTCCATGAATTAGTCAGAGAAAACACGGGGAAAGCCAGCGACCGAATGAAGACACGATATGATCTCAAAGCTAATTCTATGGGATTTCAGATTAACGATAAAGTCTGGTTATATAATCCGCAAAGGAAGAAAGGAAGATCTCCCAAGCTTACGCCAGTATGGCAAGGGCCCTATACAGTCATCAAAAGAATTAATGACGTAGTGTATAGAATTCAGCGTAGCCCCAGAAGCAAACTGAAAGTAGTCCACCTCGACAGGCTGAAAGCATATCACGGACATGAAGTATCTGATCGGGACGATCAGGTTTAAGAGGGAGGCAATGTCACGACTAACAACCGTCCGAACGTTTTTGTGCTACCCTATAGAACTAGCCGCCGTGCCGCTCGCTTATCTGTCTGTATGACTCATCGCCTGGCCGGTCGCGAAGATTCAGGGTCGCTGGAATTATCTCGATGGCCTCCTTCGAGATCATATAGAGTGGCCTCGGAATACTTCCCGAATATTCGTGATAGATTTGAGATTATATATAAGCAGACCTAAGGCGAATGTTAGTCAGTCCAGTTCAGTTAATCATTGAGTGTTGAATAGATATTAGTTGTAAAGTTATAAGAGTAGTTTAGAGTGTTAAATTGTATACAGTGGTAGTGAATAAAGAGAGCATTAGTTGAAAATAGCAAAGTTGTAATTCTGTTAAGAACCCACGGGAAAAACGTAACAATATTTTTATTATTATTTCTAAATGTATGTAAACTTCTCAAATTTTGAAATGGGCCATTAAAAAGCTACTTTCTTTTTGTCCTGTATTTTAATTATTGTTTTTAACCGCGTATATTTTCAGTGGAAAAAACATTATAAAGTAGGCACTTCAAGCTTTCAAACAAAAAAAAAATTATATTAAAATCCAAAAAAAACTTTGTGCAAATTCGTTTTGAAATCAAGTTAAAAACGATGGCCCATTTAAATGTTTGAGAAGTATATTTTATATATTGTTTTATAACATCAACCTGTCAAGGCTGGTGCATACATTCCAAATAATAGGATACACAGATTGGAACAAATACTTAATACAAAGGATGAGCAAATAATAATTATATGAACATACTAAATAATGAAAACTATAAACTAACACCTTATTGTAGAAAGCAGAAAATCTTAATTAAACATAAAAACTAACATTCATCTTCTTGAGATAAAGACATATCTGTCGCATGCCCTACACAATAATTACACCTTGCGGTGCATTTAAAAATTTTTTTTCTGCAGCTGCAAGATTTTCTGCAATCCGACTTACAACTTACAACCACAAAATAAAAATTTTAAAATAAAATTAGGTGCAATATCTTTTGAATTTTTTTGTGGCTGTAGGACGTTTAACCACCCCCAATCTTCTGGGTTCAATTTCCTGCCCATCCACAACTGTACCTGAAGATAAACTCTCTTTGTGTGGAATTCGGCAGCTTCAGATGTAGGAGGTAAAGTTGCTATAAATTTGACGTGCAGTTACTTGGTTATATTTCAAGACCTGATACTCGCTCAAATTGTGGCTGTTGCGACTGCCGTACCACTTTAAGATAAAGATCTCGTCTGTTTTTATTAAAGTAGGTAGATCCGGCTTATCACTTTTAAACATAAGAAGGTCTTTAGCAGTGCTTCATTACTTTTCAAAGCACAGAGTGTTGTCTTTTTGCCTTTTTTAAAAAACGCTGACGTAGTATCACAGCCAGACATTGCGTGAAGAAATAATATATTGTCCAATACTGATTTTTCCAACGTTTGTTGAAATTTATGGATGTTTGTCAGCCTATCTGGTTTTTCCGATATACCGGGTCCCAACATGTATAAGTTTTCTGTCGTACAATGTTCAATAAGCAACACTATCAAGTCTATGTCTTGTCCTACAACAATCACAGTTTTGGCACTTTCTGTAGCGCACTTCACAGTTGTTGCTACAATCGTATAGTCTGCATCAGATTTTGCTCGCGTTACAGATATACCTGCATTTTTTAAATTTATTTCCAAGAAACCAATTCCTTATTTCTTGATATTGCTAAAAAACAGTTGGAAGTTGCAGGTATAAATTTCATGACCTAGTTATTAGCTGATGTTCTGCAAATTTAGTTGTCAAGTTGTCACTAGAGTATCCATCAAAAACTATTATGCAGTTAGTTCCGCCGAAATGATATTTTACGTAATTTACATATTGATTTAAAATGTCTTTATACATTGTAGGGGATTGCCACACCACTTTTCTCAAAAAAAAAAAAACTCAACATCAATTCCTAAAAAAATTTCACCCTGTGGCGTGAAGGGACAACTTTACTATAAAAAATTTAAAAAGCGATGACTGTATTTTTCCGGAAAGATATACTATCAAAAATACTCGTAGGATACTGCGAAAGCTCGTCTTTAAAACATTCTTTAAGATCATCTGAAGGTTTAGTTGCACAAATAATACGATTAAATAATTGAATTGGGTTTACCACAGATACGTTTTTTCCTATTTTAACGGTTTTATCCATATATGCAATAGGCAATACACGGTCATTTCAACTGTGCAAAAGTGTTTCCAATATGTTTATTCATTGTTTCACATCCTTTCTCATACGCTTTCTGACAGTCTATATGGTCAGTCCCTACCAAGTCAGAAAACTTGTTATCTTGTTAAACACCATAGATAAATATTAAGCATAGATAAATATTTTAAACAACACCAAAGAAGTATTTTATTGGTGATTTTTCACTAAAATACAAAATGGCTTAAATTTGAAGGCCTGAATCAACTTTAAAACTTCTTCAAATAATAAAAATGAGTATACCGTTTGATTGGTAATTTTGTGCACACAAAAAACTTCAAAAGTGTGCCTGTGGGGGTGATTTTGGGATTTTCAGTCAGTTGTATAAAACCCCCAAAGGAATACAAAGGCGCAAAAATTAGCTATATTAGAGAGTATGTTAGAGTTTGGAACCTTCGGCAAAACGCACAACAACACAGTTTGATCCGCAACACAATTTTTGCACTCGGCGCGCGTTTCGTGGTCCATATTAGCATCATGATGATGGTTAGCGAAACGCGTGTCGAGTGTGTTGTAGAATTCGAGATATCAAAATATTATTGTTTATAATACAATATGTGTATTTTATTGGACGAGGGGAAGCTGACACCCACTAATTGATCGATTTTATGAATTTTACAAATTTGGAAACTCGCTTCCTTTTAGGTTTTGCATAATTAAACGTGTTTGTATTGTTTTTTAAAGTGAAACTTCTGACTTTAGCGGCGTAAAGTCAGAAAAACTGAAACGCTTATCAAAGGGACACATCACAGTTGAAACGGTTATCAAAGTGAAACGCCCCTTTAATGAAGCATGTTCCAGTATAGCTAGAGGGTTGAAATTTTCAGGACATATAGCCGAGGTAAAATGAGGATCCTGGACGAAAACTGAACACCCCCACCCCCCCGTTCGGCCAGATGAGGGAGGAGAGCTACGAGGTCGAAATTTTTATGATAGGTGTGCCTCTTTGGTGGGGGGAGGGGGGATTTCGAAGCTCTAATTTAAGGGGAATTTTGGGGGAAAAACGGAGCTTCGGATCCGAAAATTTGACAAGCGGAATCATCAGTTTTTTTGGGGGGAGGGGGGATTATACCCTGTAACGTACATGTATCTATATTATATTTCGATTTTCTCTGTGTATCTGTTAAATTGTGGTATCGGTTGTCGCCTCCTTACTACTTCGAGTGAACTTCTGCACTCCGAACTGCTTGACAGAGAACGCTTTCAGAGATACGCACGAAGAAGGGATATATATCGAAAGAAGCGAAATTTAACCTCGCTTGAGCTTACCATCGAGAAGGTGCCGTGTGGCTGATAAGCCTTACTACTGGTTGATGGTGGCCATGAGATAGTTTTTTTAAAGCTTACAAAGCGTAGTAACGCATAACTTTTGTAAAATACCGACTACGCTGTTGTGAAAGGGTGTGATACCCCTTTTATTTCAAAAGACAGGTTCGACTCATGTGCTTCTAAGTAACAGGACTATAAAAAATATATAATTTTCCACCAGGGTCTTTCCGAGGGACCAATGCCCATTTGCTTGGGGACTTCCTTATCTGAGTAGGAGCCCAGCCGTCTTCTCCAGCTTGGACCAGACAGAGAGTTTAATGTAGCCTGGTTATCCCCCCTAGGTCTTCCAATTACCGAGGACAAAACACATCGTCAAGTCTGGTAGGATCAATTTCAATTAATAACAAATCAGCAGGGCTAATATATTGAGATTTGTTCTTCATTTATCGTGCTACTACCTTTTAGTAGAGTGCCCAACGCAGTAAAAGCCTTCTATAAATGGTTTCTGTGGGCATCTCGGGGTTACAAGCTGAAATTTTCACAGAATGAAGGCTTTATTATATTAATTCAAAATCCGAAGGTAATAAAAAATCATAACGGGCAAAAGGGCAGTATACCTAAAAATCGAGATTATTATATGAACGTGTAGGATATTAAATTATGAATGTTTTCATATATAATTTATCTACATTTTTGTACGAATTATATTTTTTATCATTGCTTGAAATATGCAGATTACATTGGCCCTTACGGCAAAATAAATCAAAATATTGAAATATCTCCCTTCGAACCTGGGCAAAATCTGATTGAAATATACTCATTTTTGTATTCACCTCGCATTCTCTCCGAAATGAAGGCTCAAATCAAAAATTCTTGCAAAAAGTTTGCCTTAAGTATTTAGAATACATAGGTGCGTGAATACATTTTTTTTTCTCAAATGGTAATGGAAAAATAGAATTAAATGTAAGAAAGTAATTTTCTTCAAGCCGCGACCGTCAGATCTCTCGCTTCCCGAGTACTCTCGTATCTGACTTTTTTTCATAGCTTCCTCTCTCTCGCGCCTATTGTACAATACAATAAGTGCTTTTATACCATTACGGGTTAGAATACTAATAATAATAATAATAGCTATTATTAATTGAATAAAGTCAATGAAGACATTTTTGATTATACTGAAATTTATTTTTCCTATACGTTGCTAGGTAATAAAGAAATAGAAAAAAAATCATATACTTAATGCAACTGCTATTAAAAAAAAGACTAGCTTTTATTCAGAATAGAAAAACTGAAAATGTAAAAATTTTTATAATAACAAAATCTATTTATCTTCAGTGTCTGTATCTTCTTCAGGAATAGACACAATGATTTCAATATTGCCTTCCAGTATTTTTTTTGCATGATCTTATGCAACCTATTTAATTTCTTCTACGTTTACAAGCTTTGCTTTCATACAATCAAATAAAAAATGATGAAAGCATCATACAATCAAATAACGTCAACTGGTGAGAGCAGTTTGATTACGGGGAGTGACGCCCCCGCCATTC
>MU185731.1:95319-105736 GCA_016904865.1 Pissodes strobi | reverse complement strand
TTTGAGACGATATTACCGATAATACATGAAAATATTAATGGCAGGGTGCTTGTCAAACTTTCTCAAGATAATTTACTAAGAATCCTGACTTCGAAAGATTGTCTTTTCTCTCCCCACACGTTCATCGATCGGAAAGGAAGACCACTCATCATCAATGACCACGTTCAGAACCTCACGTCAATTGCCAAAAGATATCCTTCACATCGGTCAAGAGAGCGATTGAAACTGAGAGATTACATCATAACACTACGGAGCTGTACTCGGTGCTACCGGTTGGGTACGCTTCCGGATATTCCAAAGTATTAAATAGTTAATAGTTTTAACTGTAAGATATAAATCCTAAGCTCAAAATAGATATGTTAGGTTCTAATGTAAGGTAAAGAGAATATCATCCACATAAATCTACGAGTGAAAGGAAAGAAATTTATTTCTGGGTTTTATAGCGTTTAGAACGCTTCAATATTTGAAAAGTTAAATCTTGGTCAGAGTTTAAGACAATTTTATAAAGAAAATTCTGCACACTAAATCACTTTTTAAAGTCGGACATTCGTTCATGATATTTTCTCAATATTAAATGAACTTAAAATAATATGGACGGGTTAGAGTTTCTTTACTAATTAAATTTTTAGCCCAAACTTTTCGACCGCATTGTATAGTGCGATTCCTGACCTTACAATAAAGAGACAAAAATACAAAAAATACTTGTAGTCCATAATATAAGCTCACTTTGATGAAATTTTCACTTCTGGCGTGTCGCCTTAAGAACGCTCAGTTTTTTCTTTGGAAGGAAAAATTACACTTTCTAGCCCTGTATGAGAGAGTAATAAAAATAATATCTGTAATGCTAGTAGAAATAATAACGTTTAATGAAACCAATATGTCTGATGTAGCCGTAAATGTAAGAAAAAAAAGCCATTTCCATCCAATGATTAGCAAACAAAAATAATAGACACATAAAGGAATAACCTTTGTGATAAAACGTAAAACAGAATACGACAAGGGGCAAGAAAGGGCGTTTGCCAAAACACGGGCTAGCCAGCTCAGTTCTCTTGGCCTAGATATTGTGTATCTTGATAGGGTGTGCGGAAGGAATTCATCAGTGCTAAAAATAAGTTATTGTTTTGCTTAGTGCTAATAACACAGAATGAAATTGAATTTGGCACAGCAATATTTTGTCTTGCTATAAAAAATACGAGATGAGAGCGAAGTACTAAAGTGGCAATGCATCAAGATAAATTATTAATCCTAATATTATTGGATGCTACTAAATGACGGTTCAAAATCCGAAAGATTATTTAAAGCAAAACGTAGTTTGCTTTAACTTGTAATTAGTTTTGGTGTGTTAAAATTTAACAATAAAGAATTGAACAGCAAAAATATTTGTGGCAGTTTGGTTTGATGCCGCGGGTATGATTCTGTAGTTCGATATTTAAATCCGATATTTAATTCAATTACAGATTTTTCCTGCGCATTCGCAATATCTTCTGTAATTTATATTGAGGATCCATTTTCATTGGTCCGCTGTGAAAGGCCGTGTTGAAGGTTCCTGCGCTGTTATTGCCTTGAAAGTGCGCGCGGTTTCATCATGGTTTTTCGGAAAGGAAGGTCACTTTCGAGTCCGCATTCCTAGGTAATTGTTGGTTTTTAAATCTGAGTTGATCTCAGAGATCCGGATGGGATTTCACCGATAATCACCAAAGAAATTCCAGTGTCAGCCATCTCGACTTAGTTTTGTTCGTTTTATTGCTGTAAATGCAGGAATAACTCGCTAAGCGAGGTTTTTGGTGTTTGCTTTTCCAGTCTTAAAAGTCATTATGGTGTCGCCGTCGAGTAGTGTGCGAAGTTAGTGTACCCTCATGTTAGGAGGGTTGTCCCATCCGGTTAGAACTGCTGGAACTTTGTAATTCACCCACCCGGTTAGAACGGCTGGAACTTGGTAATACAACCATCTGGCTGGAAGTTTGTAGTCCACCCACTGGACATAAGTAACTTGAACGGGACTAAACTTCGGTATAGAGATCCAGAATGAACCGTCCGTGTGTAGCTAAACGTTAGACGTGGTCTAGTTAGGTGTTAGTTGCATCTGCCATCGCATCAGCTAAGTGATCATTACCTCTTCCTATTTGTTGTTACCTTAAATTTTGCACCGGAATATTGTTTTGTTACGTACGTGCGCCCACATTCTTTAAGTGGCTTACGTGATTACGATTCCGCGCGGGAGTCAAAACTGAAATTCTTCTTTTTCTCTTGAGAACATAATTGGTGCCTTTTCATTTATTTAATCCGTAACCTATATTTACATTAAATTTTGGACTACCACTGATTAGATATTTTATTTAATATTCATAATTTTATTGTTATTAGATTAGGGTTTTATACTGTTTCCAATTGTCGGTTGGTTGTGCATCCGCATAATTTTATTTACTATATGATCCATTCTGAACAATAGATGAATAGTATTGTTTCTGTGGCGTGTTTTATTTGACTCAAACGCAGTCAGGATTGTTCCGTTTACTCCTATTGAAATATTTTAGTGATTAGGTGGCATCTTTTTTATGCTTCCTACCAGCTCGGTTTACCTTGCATGGTGAAGGTCTTGAAGCAGGTTCCACGAATAGCTTTGAGACTTCTGTTTTGGTCTGTAACAAAATTAGTGGCGCCTAACGAATCTATTCTCCGATTTATTGAGCAGCGGGCAAATTACACGTTCGGTTTGACCTACAGAATAAATCGTTAAAATTAAATTGGATATGTGATCTATTCGGTGAGTGAACTTTAACAAATCTCGGTGGAGATCCTCGTTGCTCCACGAGCACTTATTATCTTTCTCTATAATTAAAATATACAGAAACCCTGTCGGAATTTTTGACGCCCAACGTTGGGCGCCAAAATTTGCCAGGCTCTTTCTCTGTTTAATAGCAGATAGTAAAGTTAGAGTTGATATAGAATAATATTAAAATAATATGAGAAATAAAAAAAGGTCAAACAAGTTCAAGACCAGTAAACAGAAATTAGTTATGTGAGAAGAGGCAGTTGAGGAGAGTGTGCAAATCTTGCTGCACAGTTAGATATAGGTTCGGTTAAGGGCGCCAGCAGCTGTTTACCAGTCGAACTGCAGACTGACCATGATGGCGACTCCTGCCCATGGTAGCACTCCTCAATAACTAAATAAATGTATAAATAAATTTGCAATGGTAGAGAGCTCCCGGCGCCCTTACCCGAACCTATCTCTCAGTGAGCAGCAGGATTTGCACACTGTCCTCAACTGCCTTTTCTCATATTGTTCATAATATTTTAATGTTATTCTACAACTATAACCATACTCTCTGCTGTTAAACAGAGAAACTGCATCAGACAAGTGATAGTGGTTTTTGAATCTATCAAAAGTTTAACAAAGCTTTTTATATTCAGAAAAGATCTTAACTGTAGTATTTTGGTCCATGACAGTTGGACCGGTTACCTTGCAATCATAAAAATATTCATACCCCTTAGTTACATATTTTTTTTACATATGATCTTTTCCAAACCATCGAAAATATGCATACAATATACCGACATTCAATAGGTATAGGTCAGCTTATCCTAATTGATACGAAATAAAAAGTATTATAAATATTTCCATTACCTAACAAAGACATTCGACAATATCAGCTATGGCCGAATATCAGAAATTAGTGCCCCAAGGTAATAAAATAAAAAACAAATCCAGGGTTTGCGCTATGAAAACGAGTAAAACGAGAAATGAAAGTCTTTGCATGCAGGCCACCTGTCTGGGTCAATTGTGCATCAACTTACATACCAATTCAGCCCGGCCTCTAAAGCGAAGGCACACAGCTTACTCGGCTGAATATTCCTTACCTCCCCCTTCCGAAGTACGCCTATCATACCCTATCCAATGCTGGACAGTCAGTAAGAACATGTGTGGACAATTCCTCGCTCTCCAAGCACGACCTGCATTTGGATCTTCTAGCACCACGCAGGCGCAATGCCATCGTTCAAGCGACATTGCCCTATGACGTGCCTTGTCGGAAGCTTTGTGTCTCCCCTCTTGTAAGTCATGAAGACCTTTAACCTACCAAGAGCTGAGTCTCCCAATAGAAGTCTAGCCTGCCGCATACCCGGAGTATCTAACCAGATCATTTATTGTATTCCTTAGAATGGCAGCGGCCGTACCATAGGACACCTTTTATAGACTCAGGTCCAATTGCGCACATCGGGGAACCCTATCGTGTCAGACGTTTGGTCTCCTCTTTGTTTGGGAAATTCAAGTGTCCCGGAATCCATTCGAGACTAAGCCTATTGTGCCCGACCAAGGTCCCCAAGACATCTCTGTACTCAGACACCAATGCAGAATGAACTCCATAAGACTCAAGGGCTGACAGAACGCTTCTGCTGGCCGAAAAATAGTGAAGGTTCTGAACAGGTTTTCTCACATACATTGGCGGTTCGGATACATTTCGGTCCTGAAGACGATTGCATAAGTTCCAAAGGCGAAAGCTTGCCTTGTTTTTATGGTATCTCCATACCCACCTGCTCCAGTGTCACTCTCCGTTTTGGAGCCGTCTATGTATCAGATGATCCCATTAACCGGACATGGGCCGCGATCCCTACCTCCATGCATCCTTATCAGATACGTAAAATCTGGGGGGTCTACTTGATCTGATGTTAGGTACTATATTGTCCCTCCTCATTAAGAGTTCCAGGTAATTATGAGTTGCATTCCTCCATATTTTAATGTGCCCCTCGGGTTATTATTGCCCCTTAGGTGATCGAGACCTTTCAGTCTGTATGCAGTCCTCAAGGTCTCATGTTCCAGGAATAGGTGGAGTGGCCGCAAACCAGTCAGTCTTCAAATCCCCCGGGCAGGTACCGTCCTCAAAGCGCCTGTAACTTTTACGCACGACAGTCTCTGGATTCTGAATGGTCACTTTAATGCCTCCTTAAATTAATCAATGTTCTATACTATGACATCAATGTATATATGATATTCAAGACACTGACTAGTTTAGTGGTAACTAATCGGATTTCAAAGTAGTGTCTCTTAAACTTATTTGTCTGTACATACTGGCCCATAATAACTTTGCAAACCTAACCTAAGTGAATAGCTCTAAATGTTCCATGAGAGTTAATGACAATCTGGATGATTCTAATGTCCGGGAGGAATACAATTCTGAAAGTCGTTAATCTCCCAAAACTTGCAAACACACATTAAAACTTGCACTCATAAGAATTAGTTGATAAATCAAAGTTTCCTTGTAAATCGCAGTAATTCGACAGGTACCTACGAATAGCCTGTGTTTTACCATGTTCTACAGGGTACGCCGCAATGTGCGCAATGTATTATTTATTGTCGTTGGAAACTTGAAAATAATGTTTTGTAAATTGTTTCTGCCACTTCGATGACACAACAATTCATTTGGGATGTGTTACGTGACAATTTGTAAGAAAATGCTAACTTAAGAGAGAATCTCTCCTAGTCCACCCTCAAGTCCAAGTTTGAAATAAATATCGCTACGGTTTTGCCTAAATTAATGAAATTGATTGCTTATCTGTGTTACCTTTTTTTTGTGCACATATCGCCATTTGCTTTTCTCACATGTTATCTTATCTACTCCATTTTATCTGATCCGAATTTTTATTTTAATGCAACTTTAATTTTGATCATATGGGGAAGTTTATATATTCTTTTTAGGAGTGATTCATACTTATTTTTTTATGTTCAAGTTGTCTGAACCTTAATATATCTTTTATTTGCTTTATTGCATTGCAAGTCCACGTTTTTTTTTGTAATTTGGAGTTCAATGGAATGGATTGTTATCTTTTAGGGGGGGTTTACTGGATTTTACTTAATTTGTCGGTTATTTTGTTGATTGGAAAATAGTTACCGATATTTAACTATGTAGTCCTCTTCTTAATTTTTTTATTGGAAAGGCTAATTGGTGTTGGGTGCCTTTTCGGTTCCAAAAACCTTGTCGAAACCTTTGATGGCACATTTTGTGTGGAACGGAGATTCATGGGGGGTGAAAGGATGGCCCGTCATATGGATTAATAGGCATATTCACACAGTGCTGGGGGCTCACTACTGTGTATCTCCTCAGTTTCCACATCCTCGACGTTATAAATTCTGGAGGACAAAAAGGCAGTGCCACCATTTGGAACACCCTATATTTATTTTTGTTAATATAGGACTGCATGATGCACGATTTTCATCTTTGTAATTGTGTATGTTTTAGCCCGGTGAAGCTTACTAACTCACTATTTTTGCTTATGCTTAATGGGTATGGTTTTCTTTGGGCACTTGTCACGGGACGCGTTGGAATATCTTCAGGTAGTATTCAACACAAGGCCGGTGAACGAGGTTTGCCACACTGCATTGGGCGTTACGCAACTCTGGTTAGGTAACATCGACACCATTTTTCTACTCTGGGTTGAGTACGCCCTGAGTATCCCATCGCTGACCGCGACATAGTGTTTGGGGTGACGTATGCCTGTTATGTTGAATATAGGTTTATATTCTATTACTTAGTTCTGGTTGGTTCAATTTATTTTTGGCTTCTGGAAATTGTTCCAGTTATGTTACTATATATATTAATTACATAATTTTCTTATTAGCCTTTTTTTTAAAGCTGCTTGATGTACTGATTTAATTTGGAAATTGGTGACATTTAAAGTAGCTGGTGGTCAGCAATGTTTTGGCTCATCAATTTTTTTTATTAGGTACCTTTGAAGTTACTGTAGTTTGTGCTAAGGGTGCCATAGGTTAGCTGTAGGGCACACCCGTACGTCACATCAGTGCTTTGAATTACCTACCTCAATTAATTTATTATCGTCGGTTAACTTCCTCTAAGTTTCCCTCCTTTTGAATGAGAGGGGGAGTTGTAACAGTTCGATTTTGCCAATTTTAAAAATTCATTTATATGCCGCATTTAGGAAAAAAAATGATGCTGTATTTTGCACTCATCGGTTTATTAATTCTGAATTTAATAATTCGCTTGAAATTGCGTCTTTTCTTAGTGTAAAATTAACCATATTTTAAGTATACGTTAGCTATATATTTGTATTCTTTATCCGTTGTAAGTATTTATTTTAGTTGATAAGCTAGAGCGATGTATCATATTATTAGGATAATTTGGTTTGATTTGTATATTATTTATCATGAACAGCCATCGAATCGATTTATATTTTCAGAATGTTGTTCGTGAAGCCTGCAAAAAACGCTGCGTTTGACTTGTTGATCCGTATTTTGGTAGCAGTTTTTGTGACCTTCGTCACGGAGTAACAGGAATGTACTGCTTCTCGTAGGATCGGCTGTCGATTTGAATTTTTAAAAGTTTATCGTTTTGTTAGGGAATATTCTCTATTGTTTCATGAATCTCTTGATTTCAATGCGTTAATTGTGGCCTCCGCTATCATCTTACCCCTATAACAAGCAAGAGCTCGGTCGCTTATTATCTTAGAATTATTCCTTGTATCGAATCACTCGGCACGTTTTCGCCCATCACTACTTGTGACGCAGCATTTAATCTCGAAGGCGAATTGACGAACGGAGTGGACGGGCCTTTGCTAGTTTGACCGGAACGTAAGACGAACGCTTGCCAGGGCGGCTAGAAACTTCACGTTTTAAGTATTGTGTTATAATACAACCCTTTTGATAGGGGATTTATCGTATCGTTTCTGTTTATGTCTTAACACGACCATCGTGCTCTACATGCTGTACTAGCGGCTTCCACGTTCGTCCGATAAGACCGAGGCCGTCGAATCTCTCCTAGTCCACCCTCAAGTCCGAGTTTGAGGTAAATATCGGTTTTGCCTAAATTAATCAAATTGATTGCTTATCTGTGTTACCTTTTTTTGTGCACATATCGCCATTTGCTTTCTCACATGTTATCTTATCTACTCCATTTTATCTGATCCGAATTTTTATTTTAATGCAACTTTAATTTTGATCATATGGGGAAGTTTATATATTCTTTTTAGGAGTGATTCATAAAGTTGTCTGAACCCTAATATATGTTTTATTTGCTTTATTGCATTGCAAGTCCACGGTTTTTTTTTGTCTGGGAAAATTTGTTTTATAAAGAAGATGTATAAATGCAAAAGGGGGAAGTCTATGATTTTTATTAAAGTAAGGGGGCTTCATTTAATGCGTACTGGATTATTTCAGGGTTTTTCTGGTGGGCCAGAAGTTCAATTGAAGAACTACCACTTTTTCTGAAGGGCCAGAAGCAGGTCCACAACCTTTTTTTCTGGAAGGCCAGAAGCGTCAGTGAAGGGCCTTAACTTGTGGTTCCAGCACTAGAGACCATCGACAGAGTTCGACGACGGGATTTGTGTATAAGTTTTGTGTCTCATTGTTTCTTATGTTTACTCTTCGTTTGCTTTTATTCATATAAATCAAACATTGAATTAAGGTAGCTCATTGATTTTAATTAATTTAATTTACTTTTATTAACTGGTTTATCGGACCAGATAATTTAATTGCTTTGAGTTGTTTTCTCATTGTAAAAGTCAAGCGCTGGCTGGATAACTTCATTCTTTTCACTCATTAGTCGGGAGATATAACCGCTCAGAATTGTATCTCTTTATCATATGAAGCAAGCTAACCATAGTTTTAATCTAATCTGATGCTTTTATTAACTTCTCAAGTTTTTTTAATCTAATCATTGTGTCCGCTCATTGCGGCATATTTTCACCATCAGTGCAGCCATTAGCGGATGCATACCTAGTTGTAAGAAGCTTAGTCTACGTCAAGTGATCACTTTGATAAGTAGTGTTTAGTGCATTTTCTGATAAGGCATATAGAACCGAGGTTTTCCAACTGAATAGGTCTCGGTACAATCTTCACATTGTACTCTGTTTATTTTATCAATTACTTTAACAGTCGTTTAACTTTCTATTGTCTTTATTCAACCACATTTTAATAGAACCTTTTTCTCCAGATAGATTGTTGCTGTGTTTAAAGAAAAAGAACTTAGTAGCAAATATAGTGTTCATTAAATTTTAGATTGTGTTTTCTTGATAGAGGTTAGTGGATTATAATTACGCCATTGTTTTCGTTTTTTTTTTTTTTGATAGTTCGAAATTAGGAACTGAGAACCGGTTAATTTTATGAGCGAATCTAGCCACTCGGTACAACATCAGCCGAGCTTTTTCCGTTTAGCTGGCTAGAACGGGTGGCGCTCAAACGACCCCACGACAGGGGCCGGGTTTTGTAACACGTCTCTCCGGGGCTAGGTTCATTTAATTTAATTAATTTCGAAAAAGATCTTTGGGTTCAATCAGAAAAACGTGTTGCAAATTGTAATTTCTTGCAAAGTTTATATGTGAAAGATATGAAAATATAGTTGATTATGTATGATCATAGTGAGGCTATAAACCCTTAGTGACACATTTCTTAAAAATATTAATTGATATGCAATGACTGAAATAAATAAACAAATTCTTTTAGTACGGGGGGCCACAACCAAGATTTTTCGACAATCGTTATTTGTGGCTTTGGTAATTTTATTATTTTGATTCGAAAACCGGTATTTTCAGACATTTTGCGTGGTGCTTATGTCCTTAATTAATTTTTGAAGTTGTTATTAATTCGGTCCCTTGTCTGCTTTTCGATATGCTATTAAATAATAGTGTAAATAATATGTTTTTGAGGATATCAGAAAAAAATAGGGGTGCATGTACATAGGGGAATTTAAAAAGGAAATAAAAATGACAAAAGAAAAAAAACGTTTTGCTATCTGTCTGAAAACTATTTTCTTTCGTTAATTGTGGTAAGTTGATACTTAAAAGACCATTTTCAGAAATATGTCCCGGTGCGTTTAATTTTATGAGAGTACGTAACATGCAAAAATTTTGGGGGAGGGGAAACTTATCACTGTTTGTCTGAAATCAGGTATATATGGTAGAAAGACGATTCTGCATCACAAAAATGCTAATATCAGACACATTAACCTGTGCACGCTGCTAATCAGACAAACTTGTAGACCATTGCTATTGCATTGAGCAGGAAATTTAATGTCTTTAATATTTGTCACCAAAAGCATTTTTTATACTTACAATCATTACGATGCTAAAAGACAAGGTTATCTCGCTGTCGAAATGTAAAATAAACAGCTGGCAGGCTAGCATTTGCGCGCAAGCGACAAATTCTACTAGCATCATCAAAATTTTATTAAACACCTTTTTTTGCTTTCGCACCATTAAAAGTGTCTGAAAACATTATTTTCCTAGTAAAGTCACTCAAAAAAGTATGTTAAAAAATATTTCTATCGGACAGCGATAAATTTATAAGGTCCGATGTGTATACAACTTCCGCTTCCGGTTATCATATTACAAAAGTGCAACACCGCATATGTCTGATATAAAAATTTTTATTACAATATGAACTTATATTAATTGATTTATCCAATAACCAGAC
>MU185731.1:64968-85319 GCA_016904865.1 Pissodes strobi | reverse complement strand
CGTTACGGGACATTTATTGGAGACATCTGCGACCGAGATAAAAACTTTTTGGCTATTCAATGTTCATTGGAATCTATACTTTACCACGTCTTCGAATGCTTTGGACTCAAAATACTAGGGTACCTATAGTTTCTGATCATATCACTAAAAATCGCTTTTTCAAATTACGATCCAGTCTGAAGGTTGTAGATGACAATAGGGTTTACGCAGAAAAAAATCTCGAACTACAGAGTCTGGAAAATGAGACCCCTCTTAGACAAAATACAGAGGGGATGTCGCATGATTGAGAAATCCCCCATGGTTTCTATTCATGAGCAAATAATACCTGTTGCTGCCCAAATCTTAATAAGGCGGTTTGTGCGTGGTAAGCCAAACCCAGAAGAACTTAAAAATTTTGTCATGACTACACCCATTGTGGACTCCGACTAGAATTTTATTTGTACGAGGGTAAAGACTCATCAGTGCAATCAGCAATTAGCACCACCAGAAAAGTTGGACGTCTAGGGAAGAATGGTTTTGAAACTAACAAATTAACTGTCTCTGTTTTTACTGATAGATATTTCACTTCCATTCCACTGATAGATTTTCTTTCCTCGCGTAAAATCTTCCTAACTGGAACAATAATAGCGAACAGAGTCCCTAAAAATGCCGGTATCTGGTCTGACAATAAGCTAAAGAAGAAAAAGAGCGGGAGTCATTAGCAACTTGTCCGGGCTGACGGAAAAATTATACTAACCTAAACTTTGCGTCTTCGTATACGGCTGTGGAACCCGACGGTACTTATAGGAGGTGGTCTAAAAATTAAAAAGAGTATATCCACATAACACGGTCAGCCATTTTAAAAAATTACAATGCATTTATAGGTGGAGTAGACTTTTTGTATCACGTAATTGGAAAATATTCTATGAGAAATCGGACTAACAGATGGACAGTCTAGACCATTTCCCATTTTATTGATTTTTTCGTAAGAGCAAGTTGTCTTGATTACAGCGAAAATGCCAAAGTTGCTGGAAAGAAATAATGGACTTTCTTGACTTCAAACTTTCTATTGCCAAATCATTGATCTTAGAAAATTGAGAGGAAGAAGACATGGAAAGTGAAACAGAAAATGTGAAAGTCAAAGTCAGTCAAAGTCAAGTATTGCCACAGAAAAATTCAAATAAATTTTATGGACAAAGCGAATTAAAATAAATAAACTAACCATAGTAGAGCAAATACCAAACAAAACAAAACTTAATATATACAATAATATATACGATTAAAATAGATCCACAGGAAGTACACAAAACATAGGGTAAAGAAACTCAGTGTTATCAAAATATGAAACATACAACATAGCGAAGCATGCTGTTGGGAAAAATAAGGAAGGTCATGCCGGCGAACTTGACTCGGACAATGTGCATAGGCTGCAGGGTTGAAAATACCGAGTAAAAGTAAACAAAACATGACTAAAATTGATAGCTTGGTATTTAATGTTGTGTAATTTCTATATATCCGAAAAATCACTCAATCGTCAAAAAGATAATAATTATAAAAATATATAATTATAAAAATATATATAATGTAAAAATTCTTCACCGCCGCAGATGAGGCCCAAGAAATTAATGGAGAATAAAAATAAAATCTAATTCAGGCAAAACTCATTTATAGAATAATAAGGTCTTTCTAGTAGGCAAGCTTTCATTTTTTCACGAAATTTAGCATATGTAGGGATGGATTTAAGATGTAGCGAGAGTCTATTCTATAACTTCTTGGAATTATAAAGAAATATAATTTTTTGTTAATTCAGAGGAAGGAAGGTAGATGTCCTGACTCGAATTTCTTGTTGGGTACTCATGTTGTGGCGTTTCGGGAAATATGGTTCGATATTTGCGTATTAAACAAGTTGTTTCTAAAATAAACCAAACAGGAAGCATAAGAAGATTATATTTTTTAAAGTAGTATTCGCAATGAGCTCTGCCATTAAGACCAAATAAATAACGAATTGCTCTCTTTTGAAGTTTGAAAATGGTACGAAATTGCTCGGTGTTACAGCAGCCCCAAAAGGGAAGGCCGTAGCGAAGATGAGATTCAAACAAAGAGAAGTAAGTGAGCCTGGCAGTAGACAGATTTAGGTCCTTCGAAACCGATCGAATTACGAAGCAGGCAGAAGAAAGTTTTTTTGTTAAAGAATCAATATGTGCGGACCATTTAAGGTTGGCACTAATATTCAAACCTAGGAATTTAGCCGATTCAACATATTTAATATTGCTGTTGTAAAGTAGCAAAGGTTGTTGTAAGGTTGTTTTATAAGATAAGGCTACCGTTTCATCAACGTTGAAATACAGCCAATTAGAGTCAGACCAAGTTTTGATTGTGACGAGATCGCTGGCGATATTAGAGTGTAGGAAGAAAGTATTAGATTCACTCCAAGTTATGCTTGTGTCGTCAGCAAAGAGAGAAATTTTACCATTGATTTTTAGGTATTTAATGTCATTAATATATATTAGAAAAAGGATAGGCCCAAGAACAGAGCCCTGTGGAACTCCACTGGTAATTAATCTGCAATCAGAATCAGAACCGTTCGCTCTAACAAACTGCTGTCTATTTTCAAGATAAGATTGAAACCAGTTCGAAGGAATACCACGGATTCCATAAAAATTTAGTTTTCTTAACAAGATGTCATGACACACACAGTCGAACGCTTTAGCGTAATCATAGAAGACTGTAGCAGTGGGGAGCTTGTTGTTAAGGGATGAGTAAACATCGTGAAGCAACGAGAACATGGCGTTATTAGTACACTTGTTTGGTAAAAATCCGAACTGTTCCGGGGACAGTATGCCATGTCTAAGGAGAAATGGCATGAGGCGATTTTTTAATAACTTTTCAAAGATTTTAGAGAGTACAGGCAACAGAGCAATTGGACGATAATTGCATAAGACATCCTTTTCACCTCCCTTATGAAGAGGAATAATTATCGCAGTTTTGAGGCATTCGGGAAAAACACCTTTCGTGAATTATGTAATGTGGTTTTCGTCCAGAAATATCTTAATTAAAAGTCAGTTTTCAGCTTGTTTGGACTTTATTGTTAAGCTTTTAAATCAAATGCTTTCGTGAAGGTCGCATTAATTAAAGAAGCTAGGACATCCAGAATTGGAAGTGGGAGGTTCAAGAAAATTTTAATTGATAGATTATCAGTGCTACAAGCGGATTTACTCTTTATGCTGCTCATTACCTGAAGAAGTTCAAGGCTGGTCACAGGGCTTAGGAAAAAGCTATCAGCGACTTTTTAGAAGGAGAAAGAAACGAAGGAGGGTCGAGAGAAGGAGAAATACCGGATGTAACATTTTTGCTCACGTTGACAACATATTCGTTTAAATCATTTGGTTTTGGGATGCTCTGATTCGCGGAATTTGTTTTGCCTCTAAGATCGTTAATAATGGACCAGGCCTCCTTGGATACGTTTTTGGCAGTTGATGAACGATTTTGATAATATAGTTTCTTTGCTGTCTTGATAAGTTTTAGATAGATCTTCCTATAATTCGAAATTAATTCAAGAACTTGAGTGGAGTTAGTGATTTTTTTATGTATGAGAGGAAACGCATATTTTTTGCAGATATGCGTAAGCCTTTCGTGGTCCATGGTTTGTGACGTTTAGGTTTAATGGATTTAAGCGGGAAGGCTTTATTGAATGCATTTATAATTTTATTTAAGAAACCACTAAAGTCAAGATCAAGTTCACCTGATTCAAAACTCCAGTTCGTCTTTAAGCAAAGGATGAAAAATTGGAGGCTGTGAAGATTCTACCTAGGTGGCGAGTTTTTTTTGAGCGCTTATAAGAAATATTGAATTTGGAGATTACTGCCTCATGATCTGAAAGACCCGCGCTAGTTACTGTCGATTGGACATCAATTGAAGGAAAGTCGGACGCTACATAGTCAATGATTGAAGAGGAATTGTTAGAAATCCGAGTTGGAGAGGTTACATGCATTGAAAGATCAGAAGAGTCAAAAATAGAAATTAATGATTTTTGGGCAGCACAAGCGGTAGCGTAGTCAATATTTAAATCACCGCACAAAATTTTCTTGCCTTTCACCGGCAGATCGTCTAACAAGCCGAGCAGGTTATTAAAGGACAATTGCACATCGGAATTTGGCGCTCTATATATACAAATTACGTGTAAATCAAAGTTCTTATTGTATACAATGGAAAATTCAAAGTAGTTATCCGATTGGAGATGATCAAAGCCCTTGTTTAAGGAAAGAATCAGTGTACCCCCATGAGCCGAGTTTTTCCGATTATATCTGTCTAATGTGGAGCACTTTTCTACATAAAGCGGTTCATTTTCACTCAGCCAGTGCTCTGTAATTAATTGCAACTAGTTGGGGGAACCCTTATTCCTCCAGAAACAAAAACAATTCATCAGTCTTATTTCGTAATGAGGCAACATTAATAAGAACCATACTAAACCTGGCTGCAGGATTAGAGGAATCTAGTCGTTCAGGACACGTCAAGCTGCTTAAAATTTTTCCTTCGGGGAACCACTGGAGAAGTATTTTTGATGACCCTCTCTGGACTTCTGAATCTGAATCGTCATCTCCGAAACAACATGGGATCTATAGATACAAAGATCTTCTTCCACTTCAGTGTGCTTAAACCCATATGCAGCATGAAAGTCGTGGTCAACCTTACGTAATATGTCATCCTGGATTGGCAGCCCTTCAGATGCTAGGAATAGTGTGAAGCTTATGTTGGTAAGTCCCTCGTAGCACACCGAGGCAGGTTGGTCATACAGATAGGCAAGGTACAACCTAATGGCTCTGAAGATAGCAGCTCTCCTTAGCCTTGCCATAATGAAACGATTATTAGAGTCGTTAGACTTACTGGCGGCATGTGTTAATTTAACTGTTGTGGGAGTAAGAAGGACGGTTTATGGGGTGATTCCTTAGACAGTTTAATTCCGACATCGCTTATAAGGGCATTAGCTTTGCAAGCAGCGATAGCTTGTTTGTCCGAAGCTACTGTAGTTACCTTGTGTGCCTTAGATTCACTGACTGGAGAGGGAAAGTCACGCAGATTGCCAGCGGTCGGACTGCTAGTAATTTCCGCCTTGGTGGAGGGAATTAGATAGAGCTCTGTAGTTTTCTAAAGGAATTTCAGATTCCGATGACCATCTAACTTGAGCCCCGGGTGTCCAGATATTGATGCCGAACAAATTCTCAGCGGACTTTCTTGATAGGGTCCCTATTTTAAATGTAGTTCCTCTGGAGACATTGCTCTGCCTGAACAGGTTATAGCAACAAATAAATTTTAATGTTTTCAACTTTTCCTTCACATAGTGCACGATATTATTTGAAGTAAATTCTGCCAGGAGGTGTTCTACGATCACATAGTGCCATCTTTGGGCACTTCTATAAATTGCGGAGTTGGAATCTTCTGGGATTGAGGAAACTTCAGTAGGCAATTCCATTTGAGAGGAAGATGAAACAAATTCCGTTGACGTAGTTTGGGTGGAGCACGACGTAGAAGTAAAGCGTGTCATCGTAGGTAGAGCACTATGTTGTTTTGGGTTTGCAACTTTAGAATTTAAGTCCCTAACCAAGGTGGTAACATTTGCAAGGCTATTTTTTAAGTTGTCAATACCCTTCTTAATATCAGCGGACGAGGAGTCTTGCACCTGGATATTGATGGTTTCATCTGTATTGTTGGGTAGAATTTGAGAAATAGTAAAGACATTCTGTTCCATTTCCCTTACCGATTTCAACAGAGAATGAGGGTTACAAATGGAGAACACTTCCGACATTTTGTGAATATCGTCTACTTTCCTCTCCATAAGGTTCCATTTAGATTCGTTATTAAATAAAATATCATACAACTCAGAAATAGTCGGTACACTGTTTGATAATTTACTCACACGGTCAGCCAGCGAGTCAAATATCTCCTGAGGAACTTGATTTTTTGATAAATTAGAAATTTTATCGTTGAGATATCTCAAATTTGGAGAGTCACACAGGGCACAAAAGAAACGTAGGTGATTAAATTTCTCCAGCAGCAAGGTCTTGGTAGTTACTTTATCAAGGCCCGTACATTGCATACAGAAATATCTGCGACATTCGCCACTGCAGAGCACTTTGTTATATTTGTCATTATCGCGAAATTCTTTAAGGCAATTGTCGCACTTGTACATAGATATTTTTTTTGAATCGTGAGTACATAGGAAAGAAAAAAAACACACGAAAGAAAACAAACACTGGTATTGTCGCGTATTGGGTGACTGGTCATGAAAATTCAAACAAAACAAAACAAAAAACCGACGGTGCGGGGCACAACAAACCCGACTGAACCGTACGACGGTCAAACATTGATAATTAACAACCCGGAAGTAAACAACGAAGTTCGCAACCTATTCCTGACAAATATCAGGGAAACACACATTTGGTGGAATTCCTGAAACACAAACAAAAATCTTGCTCGAAGTGCCGTTTACGTAACTGCAATAAACTTACGTTTGCAGAATGTAAAGCTAGCGGTGTCTATTTGTGCTGTTGCGTGGAAAGAATTTTTTTCTACAACCTTCCATACATAATTTTTGCTTTTAAAAACATTATTTGATTTTTTGTATGGACATAGATTTTTTTTAATAGATTTTTGAAAAAAAATTGTTGAAAAACGCATTGTTTTTTGATTTTTACAAGTCCAAATGACCACTTTGCTAAAAAATCTGCAATCAAATGGATGGCTATTATCCCTGGATTTGAAGCCAATTACCAGAATATGAAGAAAACGGAAAGACACATGCAGATGCAGGCTATTACTGCAATGAAATGACATCAAATGAATAATCAATTTCAGGGTTTGTGTTCATGGGTTAGTGCATAAAGGGCAACATCTGAAAAACAAGATACATATAATATAAGTTTACTATTAGTCTAAATGTAAATTCCTATTGATTTTGTTTTTAATGGGACTCTTGGATAACAGGCCAACAGACATATTAGTGCCTGCAATTTAATAACTATTCTAGATGATTTTTTGGTGCACAGTCCAAAATAGCCAAAATAGTTTTTAAGATAAGCTATATTGGTCTATTTTAGAATAAAATCGTCTTATTTTGTATGTATATTTCACGATATTACTATTATTATTGGCCTCAACTGCCAGTTAAAAAAATATAAAAAATTGGAAATAAAGCTGCCTTATCTAAGGACCATCAAATATTCCAGCTTTCAGTTTTTCCATCTCCATTTAAAGCCTTCGCAAATTGCTTAATAAGCCCCAATTTGATATTCGAGGGTGAAAATATGATTTTATTTCTTGTAACTACAGGGTCGTTAATTGCGTTTCGGTTCCTGGATCATGACATGACATAAAGACCTATTTCTGGTCTTTAATGCGTACAAAAATGAGCGCTAGTACTCGAGACTATATACACATCGGTTGTGTAGCGTTTAACTGGGTAATTTTTTTAAGCCCTTGGTACTATGTATGCTTCACAAATATTTGAGCAGCCCTCGTAAAGAGTATATTTCGTCTTCGTGACACCTGAATATAGGCAACCACTTATTTGGAATTAGTTACCTATATTTTGGCGCTAGAAATAACACGTTTTACAAGGAAGCGCTGAGGTAGCTGCGCATGAATTACTGCGCATGGGTTATGATGTCACATCCCCTTTCACATTTCCGTCCATTTTCCCGAGTTTTACCCTCATCTCGCCGCGTAGTATGTTTACACATCAAATACAAGGATATCTTCTTTACTATTCAAGGATTAGGGTTATGATTTTCAAATCAACACCAATCACTCACTGGTGTTTTTCATACTTAGTTCTTCTCAGAGTCCTCTTTCATGCTGCTGAAATGACCAATGGATATTGAGCCCAATTTGTAACCAGGATATATTGAACTGCAATAAAAAGGCGACATTCGTTGGGTGTGTTTTCTGGCAAACCCTTTTTCCTATGCTTCCTTTTGTATTGATACGGAATACCAGGGTAATTTCCTTAAAGAAAATGGGCAGCACATACTGATATCTCTATCGATAAAATGTAATATTAGTACCTGCATAAGTAATTCCAGAGACTGCTTTAAGGGGCTTAATCTCTAAAGAGATTATTTGTTTCTCTTGATGGAAAAGGTTGGGGACTTTCTAAATCTGCTTCAAAATCTCTTTAATTTTCTGATTGCGTACATTGAAATTTATCAGCCGATGAAGATTCTGTATCATCTTCCAAGTGTCTAAATGATGGAATGGGTATTTCTACAGAATGCAGTATAGGTCTCCTTACTAAAATTAGATCAGGATATGTCTTTTTGGATCTATTATTCTATTGATATTTACGTGACAAAAATAGCAATTTTTGTGATAGTTTCATGGATCCCTCGAATCCATTGGTACACCAAACTTTAAGCACTTTCTTTTTCCAACTGTGGCAAATGTGCAACACATGATTCGTATAAGAAATGTGGTGCCCATGAGTTTTGATCTCCCAAGTTTTGATTTACAAGTCAGAAATAGGTTTTCCACTTTCATTTAAGATATATTCGCCACACACATAGCAAAAAAGCATATAGCTTCGTCTGCTTGTGGACGGCATGGTTTTAACTAAATAAATTATATTACCTAAAGAACGGCAGAAATGTATACAAAATATTAGCACAGCTTCGTCTACGAAAACTCAATAGAAAACTGAAGCGGGTAAGGCAGAGGTAGATACGAGATAATATGAGATAGATATTAAGTACTTCTTACTGATTGTTACCCAGATATAGAAAGGTTTTATGGTCATGGGAAATACTCAAGTAATTACTAATTAGGTTTTATTCGTAGGGAGTACATTTTAATTATTGCTTCTTAAGATATATATTATATTTCTCTTATTTTTGCATTTTATTAGAATTAAAATCAGTTAGTCTGCATCTCAAAAACGAAGGCTGCTTGCTGCAAACGAGATCAGATATTTTGGAATCAGCAGATCAAAAATATCTACCATCACCCATTCAATTTATTTGGCAATAAATATGGATTTTAACTATACTAACGTAAAAAAAATAACATTTTCAAGTTCTGAATGCTATTAAAAAAAAGCCCGACCCTTGGATATAAGCCATATCCTAATGGAAGCTAAATTATACATCCGAAATGTGAAAGATATTGTAGTACTTTCGTGAACCAGTGACTACCGAGCATAGTTTAATGAAAATGGAATTAAGTGGTACCACCCTCTTTCTAGCTGTGGGGATAAAAGAAAGCTAATGGTAGCTAAGGATGATATGTCAACAGCCAGCCAACGTGCACTAACAAATACATAAATACATTTTCTCATCACCTTCATGACAAAATCAATCTGTCAGCATTCAGTCATTTTCAATTTTCGGTCAAAATTAATATATAAGAATGCAGGAAAATTGACTAATGCTCTAAGCAGAAGTTGATATTTTAGTGAGGTGTGAAGTCAATCATTCTCGAGAGGAGACAACTAGAGATTCACCAATAGAGTATTTAATTAATTCTTTAATTCATCGTCGTACAACCTTCAATACTCATAAGGAGATTGAACAATACTTTTGATCGGAAATGTCTACGAAACACGGTGCCCTTGTGATGGTGTGTATGTTAATCCTTCTGGTCCGTCTATATTCGTTTAGCTTAAAGAATAAAAACTAAGTATTAAAAAGAAACAAATTATGTAACCTGCTGTAACTGAACACCAGCATTTCACTAGGTAACAGCATTAATGTAACATAAATCAAAGTTCTTGTGCAAATTTCTGGATTTTATAAAGTAAAATTGGAAAATCTTCAAATTTATAAATATCCCAATATGAATAGAGATATAGGCTTTGGTCTGCATCACAAATAAATAAATAAATTATAATACTGGGTTTCGGTTCAGATAACACAAAGCAGCTTCGGTGTGTCAAAAAATCATGGTGTTCCATTTTCGAAATAGGTATGCAAATTATTGGATGCGACATGGGGCATGCAAGTCGTCTTTCGATTGGTCAGTTGAAATTTTTGAAATGGGGGTTTCATTGCCTTCTATAATGCTTTCTCGATTTTTCACTAACGTCACTCTACGTCGGTCTGCCGTTTTTAGCAGCAGTGGTCGGTGGCGGATGTAAATTTAATTAATTTTACCTTTTGTGGGATTTTCCCACCAACCAAATTTTGTAGTTTCATGCGTTACCTTTGCCTTATCTTGGGTTAGTTGTTTGTTGGTACCTGGAACGCACACCTTAATGAGATTTTATTACTACTTTTGTCAGGTGAGATGACGTTGGTTAGTTAGTGTCGTCAATTTTGAGAGCCAGGTGAATGAATGGTCCCTAATTCCGTTTTAATTTTCCTTACCGAGGCTCTTCTCGTCCATCTTTTCAGATAAAAAATTGATTTTATTTTATTATTCTCTAATTTTTCCTTGCTATATTATTTTAGTCATTCTGATTGTAAATGTTTTGGTTATGAGTTACAATCGGAACCTTGAATATATTGATGTTTCACAGAGTCTTACCAACGGGCTTCCCTTTTCTTCGCTACGTCTAACCAGGAGGCAAGTTTTTCTGCTGATCTTTTGACTGGGCTATCTGCGGCTACCCATAAAATCCTTCTTCTATCGAGGAAATCATGTGAGAGACCTGTTTTCTTATACATAGTAATGTTAATTGCTGGTTAGCCAATATCGGGTTAGTTAACCTTCGAATCCTTATTTTTTTTCTCTCTTTAACGAATATTTTTTTATAGTTGAGTCTTAAAAATCTGGTCAATTTTGTTTAGCCTAGGATAGGCCTAATTTTAGATTGAACCTTTAGAATCTGGTTAATTTCGTTTCATATAGAACAAGTCCGATTTTAGATCGAGCCATAATATCTGGGCAATTTTATTTAACCTAAAGTAATGCTGACAAATCTAATTTCGGATTAAATTTTAAAGTCTAGTTAATTTTGCTTAATCTGAACAAGCCTGGTTTTGGATTGAATGTTCAATTGAATAATTTAGTAATGTTATAAGCTGTACTTTTTTTCCTTTCAATTTTCCAAGGTTATTTATTTTATATGCTTATAATTGGAGTGCTGCTATTGATATTAGGGCCTAGTGGATTTTGTGTTATTCGTCAATTTTTGTTCCCTTTCACTAACTCCTGCAAACAAAGTATTTACATTTAATTTTAAAGTTTGTCTCAATAACTCTTGGTCATTATCTTTATATCGCGACTGTTACCAACGTATTGTAACTAATACTTATATAGAGAGAGTTAGTAGTGCGACCCTTATGTAAACAAATCATGATTTGGGCTTATTATTTAAGAGATTATTTACTTGCGTTATTTACAGTCTGCTTTCAACAGGATATTATTTGGTAGTGGCGCAAGTTGTATATTCATACCTTTTTATAACGTTATTTTCGATAATACTTTTTTTATATGTCAGCGACAGAGATACCCACTCGTTTACATCCATCGACGTTGAACGTAGCTTTTCGATATATTGAAAGCATTAATAAACATTTAATTATATGTAGTTATAATCATGCGTAATTCCAATATATATTCTGTATAGGTGAACAAGTTTATTTCATTAGCTAGTTTACTATTAATATTAATATAATTGTTAACTACGTTGGGGTTTGGAACGTTCGGCAACATGCACTAAAACAGAGTTTTTTTTATCCACAATACCGAAACAAAATTTTTGCACTCGACGCGCGTTTCGCTAACCATGTTAGCATCATCAGGAGATGATTAAAAATGTTAGCATCATCTCCTAATGATGTTAACATGGTTAGAGAAACGCGCGTAGGATGTTTCGGTATTGTAGATAAAACTCTGTTCTAATATAATTGTTATTATTACCATTATTATTTGGTAATATAATAAACAGATTAATTAATAAATTCGTTTTTTGTGATTAAGTAAATGGATTTTAAAAATTTTGTTGTGTAATTTTTTGCTTATTTTCAGTTTTTTTGCGCATAATATTGACAAAAACTTCGCATATTTTTGGGCAAAAGTGTTATATTTTTTTCAAATGCATGTTTGCCTAAGTCCAAAGATAATCCTGAAAAACGAAAACAAAAGTAAACTAACTGAACCTATTGTATTAATTTTCATTAAACTAAAGACAAAAGTTCATTATAACCAACCACCTATATTTCGTTTGGAAATAAACAAATTTTCTGCTTATTTATTTAATTAACATTTATTATTAGTGTTTCAAAAGGGAAGTAAGTAGTAAGTAAGTATATTTGAATTATATTTGAATTATTTGGGCTTAAAAATTAAATCGTTCTCAACAATCGATTTATTCTCATTTCTATTATTTATTATTAACTTGTGGTTTTATTATTGTTTATATTTTTAATTATTATTGGTCAATATCTGGCGACGTTGAGTTTATTATTTATGTTTTCTTTTGTTGCGAAGCCTATGCCAAAACGAATTTATATTTAAACTTGGGGCTTTTCCGACTTGTGCCGTCTACAAGTTGGTGGCGCCTTAAATAAATAGCTACTCTCCGATATTTGAGCTAAGTCCTAATTTGAACGCTTCGACGACAACTCGTTCTGGCCTACACATCGGTAGTTGCAAATTTTCTTAATATTAATTTAAAATTTTTAATTTAACTTTGTTCCCTCTCAGTTTCTTCTAATCTGAAGTGAAGGTATCTAAATAAAATGAGAAGACAAGAAGGAGCGTGGCAACGGAGAGTGACAGATAAATTCACTATGTTATGCAAAAATATGCAAGGCACAATTGGAATAGAAATATAAAAAAAATAAAAACGATTAAACAAAATCTTGTGTTCAAAACCCTGGTCAAATCAACCATTGTTTTAAATAGAAAATTGTGAGAAAATCTGAACATGGGGCCAGATATTTTAATTGAATTTAAAAGATTCTCCTGCTACTTCCGTCAACGTTGAACGTAGCTTTTCAGCGAACAAGAACATGTTTTCAGTTAGAAGATATATATTTTTAAATGAAAACTTTAAAAAACATTTGATTATATATAGTTATAATAATGCGTGATTTCATTTTATATTCCGTATAGGTGTATGTATATGTTTATTTTGTTACTTTAATATTAATATTAATAGAATTGTTATTATTATTATTACAAAGTAATTAATAAAATTAGTTTGCTAAAAATATATTATTTTGTAATTTTTCGCTTATTTTCAGATTTTTGTGCATTTGAACTTCGCATGTTCTTGTGCAAAAATACCATATTTTCAAGTGCATGTTTGCTTAAGTCTACTGATATTCCTTAAAAACCGAAACGAAAGCTACTGATGTGTGGTTCTTGGTCAGTTGATACTCACTAAAAATAACCATTCATCATAATGGCCAATAAATTAGAACAAAATCAAAATTTTAGTCTAATAAAATATGACAAAGTTGTCGCGTTGTGCATCTGAAATGCATCACATGCTTTTACTACAAATATTGACACTTACCAAACTACGAAATGCTGGCGAGAATTCACTCTGACCCCGGGCCCACAATACAGGAATTCCTGCATGACCAGCTGTTAGACTCACTGTAAATGCCGCCGGCGACGATCCAATAACCAGCACTGCGACGACATGTTTTCCTTCGAACATGTCGCAAAGATGTTCCAGCAAAAAACTACTAAAGCTGCCATTTTCGGGAAGTTCGATCACCAATGGTTCCAAACTTATATTGTAACTAAATTTTTTAAAACTACCGAATAAGTGATTCTGAGTAATATTCGTTAAAGTTTTATTAAAGGCTCTACTGAAACTTTGCCCCGACGTCGAAACTGCGATAGCGAAGTAAACTTTGCCCTGGATTGGCCTGTACAAGTCTCTTTCGAACCGAGTATCTTCAAGTGTATTAACTTGGATGAAAAGTGCAGCCAATATTAAAACTATTTTTATAGGGATATTTTCAAAGCTTAACATTTTATCGGGTTGCAGGGGGAATGGGAAGAATCAACAAATTCGAAATTATCATAGTCTATACGGATAAGGCCCGTCGGAATAGAAATCAAAATTATTTGACGCAATTATAGTATCCAAATCGATTATTAGAATTAGTTGCTTAGACATATTTAAACATTAGTCTGGGGTATTGCTTAGAGTTGTTAATAATTAAGGCAGAAGATGCATTTGAATTTGACTCGGTTGTATTTTGGTTTTCGGAGATTGCATGGTATCATGTTCCGGGAAAGATGTAGAGTCCCATTTTTATCTGAAACAAAAAATGCATATTAGTTGAATGTATGCAGGAACTCACTCTGGCGTTAACTATGGTAACATCTATTTCTTAATGATTATTGCACAAGATTATCATTATAAATGAAAAAGAAATTTCGTTACTAATAGAACGAGACTGCCTCTTTAAAAATTTAAGGGTATATTTTCAGCGAAATTTCGGATAGTCTTAAAATCTTTAGGCATATCTACCCGCTACTTTACAAAGGACAATGAAAGAGACGAAAGAATTGCTTATTTATTGGTATTAGAATGCTGCCATCACGAGCTAGTAGCTTGTAATTTTTCAGAAAAGAGAAGCAATAAATTAATTAATCGTATGGAGTAACCCATTAATTAGTTTTTCTCTGAGGGCTGCAAAACCTAACTCAAAGAATAAAATACGTTTTTCGCCGAAACTCTGTAGTGAATTAGATAATCTGAAAAGGCTTAACTGGTGTAAGGCGCTTCGGTTCGCTGCTACTTGCATCGGTATCAGACAATTACTTTTAACCATTAGTTGTGTTATGCAATGGTTATTTCTCGGGCGCCATCCTTTGGATTAATGTGGTAAACTAACCAAATCTTCGACTAAGGAATAAACAAATACAGTATTACCAGGGGGGTAGGGTATGCGTAAAGTAACGGTAAGAAATATGAAGTATGTAATGTGATCTTCGTCCAGAAATATGTTAATTAAAAGTCAGTTTTCAGCTTGTTTGAACTTTATTGATAAGCTTTTAAATCAAATGCGAACGTTTCGATGCATTCCGCATCATTCTCAAGGCTAAAAAAAGAACGTTATACGCATTTCAACACCGATCAACATTTAGACAGTTTCAAGAAAATAGTGCAGGAATTATACAAACAACCGACATACAACGTAACAACTTAGAGAACTAATAAATAACACAACATAGAAATTATCAATTAAAAGCAATAAAAAACATTAACACATCGATAAAAAAAACATTAAGGACGCTGTGTACTCATATTATAGTAAAATACTTTACCCAGATTATTCGAGCTACGGATCGCATTAATTTGAACGATCTACATTTTTTGTAAAAAAAATACTTGTACGGTACTACTGCTTGCCGAGATATTTGGTTCTGATTCTCTTTTTCCCTTATCGATTTGTATTCAAATTTAAGCATGAAATAATATAGGAAGTGGTAAGCCACCTACCACACTACCTATATTTTTGGTTTATTGCAGCAAAGAAAACGAAAAGCATGAGGTTAATATAGAAAAAAGGTAGTTTATGTGTAGTTTATTGATTAGGAAATGACTTGATTGTAAATTATTGCAGGACGATTAGGCATAATTGCTTATAATATTACAATAAATGGCACTTAAGTTTTGTGTGTCTTTATTAAGGTTTGTATTGGGTTTATTAGTTGTTATATGGCACATTTCCAAGAAAAGTCTTTGATTGAAGTTAGGGTGACTATCTAAGGTAGTGGACGACTGAAATTCAAAATGGTGTCCTGTTTCAAAATGGTGCTTTGATAGTCCTGTTTTTGGATTGTCTGATTTTGTAATATTACAATCCGTTCTCAGTTTTGAAATACGATTTTTTAGATATTGTTTTGTTTGGCCTGTATAGCATACATTGCAGTTATTACACGGTATTTTATAAACTATATACCTGCGTTATCTTTTGGGGTTGGATGTTTATCTTGCGAAAACAGATTTTTTACTTTTTTTTTGTTGTACAAAGCGACTTCACAGTATGGTGTTCTAAGCTTCTTACTGACGTTGGTTCAGACAAACCTTTCACATAAGGTATTTTATAATATCTCTTGGATGTTTGCAAGTTATGCTGTGCGTTTTCACCAGTGTTGATATTTCTTTTGAACACCATATTCTGAAGTCGCTTTGTACAACAAAAAAAAAACAGTAAAAAATCTGTTTTCGCAAGTTAAGCATCCAACCCCAAAAGATAACGCAAGTAACATAGTTTATAAAATACCGTGTAACAACTGCAATGTATGCTATATAGGCCAAACAAAACAATATCTAATAAATCATATTTCAGAACACAGAAGGGATTGTAATATTACAAAATCAGAGAATCCAAAAACAGGTCTATCAAAGCACCATTTTGAAACAGGACACCATTTTGACTTTCAGTCGTCCACTACCTTAGATAGTCACCCTAACTTCCATCAAAGACTTTTCTTGGAAATGTGCCATATAACTACTAATAAACCCAATACAAACCTTAATAAGGACACACAAAACTTAGGTGCCATTTATTGTAATATTATAAGCAATTATGCCTAATCGTCCTGCAATAATTTACAATCAAGTCATTTCCTAATCAATAAACTACACATAAACTACCCTTTTTTATTAACCTCCTGCTTTTCGTTTTCTTTGCTGCAATAAACCAAAAATATAGGTAGTGTATAAACCAAAAATATAGGTAGTGTCGTAGGTGGATTACCACTTCCTACATTATTTCATCCTTAAATTCGAATGCAAATCGATAAGAGAAAAAGAGAATAGAGAATCAATACCAAACATCTCGGCGAGCAGTAGTACCGTACAAGCATTCTTTTACAAAAAATATAGATCGTTCTAATTAATGCGATCCGTAGCTCGAATAATCTGGGTAAGGTATTTTACTATAAGTACACAGCGTTCTTAATGTTTTTTTTTATCGATGTTTTAATGTTTTTTATTGCTTGTAATTGATCACTTCTATGTTGTGTTATTTATTAGTTCTCTAAGCTGTTACGTTGTATGTCGGTTATTTGTATAATTTCTGCACTATTTTCAAGAAACTGTCTTAATGTTGAACGGTGTTGAAATGCGTATAACGTTCTTTGTTCCTTTTTTAACCTTGGGAATGATGCGGAATGCATCGAAACGTTGGCATTTGATTTAAAAGCTTATCAATAAAGACCAAACAAGCTAAAAACTGACTTTTAATTAAGAAATATGAATATAGAATACGATTAACGCCGCGGTATCAAATCGCAAGAATCCGTATTGCAACGACGAAGCTACTTTGATCATGATCTACGCGAGTTCAAGCTCCAGGATCTTGCCTTCTAAATATTCCAACAACGGTACAAAATAGCTCCTCCTAACATGGTACTGATGGTTATGGATACGCGCGGCCTGATGCGTAGAATGTTTGCGGAAACTTGATGGCGGTAAGGATTAAACGATAACGGTACTATAGGATTAGAACGTTACAAAGGGTACGGTGCGACAATAGTGAATGACCTGGCGAGGGCTTCCTGCACGGATGAAAGGCAAATCCCGGGAACCATCGGGAATCGAACCCGAGCCGCCGAACCAGAGGTCTGGCATCTTAACTACTGACCCACCAGAGGACTTGTAACCAATTCATTGCATCGTAAAGACATAGGTAAAATAGGAATGCAATCGAACGAAAACACTTGATGCCTTCCGACAAGTCGAGAATGTATTTTGCAAGCTGCCTTTATCCGCTAGTTTACGCGGGGACCTCGCGCACACGATTCACGGCAAGTGATGCGGCGTTCTACCAGTACTACGTGAGAACTACGGAAAAATTCAAAAACTGTTTTCCCAGCTTTTCGCGACGAATATTTTAGAAAACTGAATTAAGAGTGTCAGAATTAGATTTTACGATAAAGAATGACGTCAATAGCCACTGAAAATAAGAAAGTTAAAACCTAGAGTGGATGCCATACCCTAAAAATATAGTAACTTCGTTACACTGGTTAAAAACAATTCCGCTAGTAAGAAAATTATTTGGGAAAATTATTTTATCATAACCACATTATTAAGAGAAGAATCCCTCCAGGATGGCTTCGAAATTTCGAAGCTATATTTCTTCCATAATTTTAAACAAACTAAATTGTTACTTTGATGGGACATCTCCGATAATTATGCATTATGTAAAAATATATTTGGTAAGTCGTTACTATTGTTAAAGATATTCCTAAAAAAAGCACAGTCCTTCACAAAGATGCAACCGGGGGAGACATTGAAATTGCCGAAGGAGAATGCAACGCTCCCTAAATTTGAGATCTGAGAAAACTCATAATTGTGTGGAAATATAATAGTTGATAGAAGTTTGGATGAGATCATGTTAGATTATGTAAGTTTACTTTACCAAAATATACCAAATAAATGCATATTACTTGAAGTCTCATCCTTTTTTACAATTTATAACGTTATAAGCGTGGTTGATAAAGCAAAAGACTTTTGCATTCGATTCGTCTGACATTCCGCGATCTAACGATATGAGACAGGACTAGTCTGTCGCGAGAAACTAAGTCACCCTCAACCACCCGTAACACAATCTAATGTAAAAAAATGACTTAACAGATTACATAAGTTTAGTTTACCAAAATATTCCACATAAATGCTTATTACTTCAAGTTTCGATCGTTTTTACAATTGATAACATTAGTGGTGGTTGAAAAAAATGCATTCGATTCGTCTCTCAATCCCCGATCTAACGCAGTTAATTCCACTTCTGAGTCGGTTCCAATACATTATAATCAATTTGAATAGATTTGGTTAGTTTTGTTTAGTCGTCTAATCAATTTTCGGTTAGTTTCACTTAGTCTCAACTTTTTTTACTTATTTGAGCCGGATCAGTTACGTTATAATCAATTTCAACAGATTTGGTTAGTCGTGTACCTAATAAACTTTCGGTTAGTTCCACTTAGTCTCAAGTTATTTTACAGCTGGTTCCGATACGTTATAATCAATTTTAATATATATAGTTAGTTTTGATTTATCAGCCATCTAATCAACTTTCAGTGAGTTTCACTTAGTCTCAACTTATTTTAGTTATTTGAGTCGGTTCCTTACGTTACAATCAATTTTAATAAATTTGGTTAGTTTTGGTTAGTCGGCTAATCAACTCTAGGTTAGATTCACTTAATACCAACTAATTTAAGTCATTTGAACCGGTTACGATACGTTATAATCAATTTGAATTGATTTGATTAGTCTTGGTTATTCGTCGAATCAACTTTCAAGTAGTTTCACTTAGTCTCAACTTATTTTAGTCATTTGAGTCAGTTGCGATACATTATAATCAATTCTAATAAATTTGGTTAGTATTGGATAATCGTCGAATCAACTTCCAGTTAGTTGCACTTAATCTCAACTTATTTTACTTATTTGAGCCAGCTCTGATACCTTATAATCAGTTTTAATAGATTTGGTTAGTTTCACTTAGTTTCAACTTATTTTAGTTATTTGAGTCAGTTCCGATACGTTATAATCAATTTTGATAGATTTGGTTAGTTCTGGTCAGTCGTCTAATCAACTTTCGGGTAGTTTCACTTAGTCTCAAATTATTTTACTTACTTGAGCCGGTTCCGATATGTTATGATGAGTTTTAACAGATTTGGTTAGTTTTGGTTAGTCGTCTAATCAACTTTCGGTTAATTTCACTTAGTCTCAACTTATTTTAGTCATTTGAACTGGTTCCAATACGTTCTAATCAATTCTAATAGATTTGGTTAGTTATGATTAGTCGTCCAATCAACTTTCAGTTATTTTCACTTAGTCTCAATTTATTTTACTTATTTGAGCGGGTTCCGATACGTTATAATCAGTTATGCATAAACTGTGTCGTGACGTTCACTAAAATTTTCCGTGCCGTGATGCGACCTTGGAAACTCACTGTCAAGAAATCAAAGTATTCATCTGAACCGGCTCCGATACGTTATAGTCATATATAATATTTCTGGTTAGTTTTCGTTAGTCGCCAAAATTCGGTCCGTTTTAGTTAGTTTTACTTACTTTAATTTGTGTAACCTATTTCGATACACTTTAGCCCGTTTTGGTGCTTTTGGTTACTTTTGATTAGTTTTGGTTTTTGAATGACTATTCAATCAACTTTCCGATATGTTATAATCATTTTTAATATTTTTGGTAAATTTTGGTTAGTCGCCAAAATTCGGTTAATTTGGTTTATTTTTAACATACTATAATATTTTTAATCTGTTTCGATACGTCTTAGCCATATTTGGTGCTTCTAGTTAATTTAGGTTAGATAGGGTTAGGTTAGGTTAGATAGTCGTCGTGGGCAGTCGTTCAATTAATATTCAGTTAATTTCAGTTAGTTTTAATTTTAGTCATTTCAATCCGCGCCGATACGTTATAATCGAATTTAATGTTTTTAGCTAATTTTGGT
>MU185731.1:3158-64958 GCA_016904865.1 Pissodes strobi | reverse complement strand
GCGCCGATACGTTATAATCGAATTTAATGTTTTTAGCTAATTTTGGTTAGTCGCCAAAATTCGGTTCGTTTTGGTTAGTTTTAACTAACTTTAATATTTTTAATCTGTTCCGATACGTTTTAGCCTTTTTTGGAGATTTTGGTTACTTTCGGTTAGTCGTTGAATCAACTTTCGGTTAGTTTCAGTTAGTTCCAATTTATTTCAGTAATTTGAACCTGATTCGATAGGTTATAGCCAATCTTAATTTGAATGGTTAGGTTTGGTTATTCCCAAATTTCGGTTACTTTGAGTTAGTTTTAACTCACTTTCATTTTTTTAATTTGTTCCGATTCATTTGAACCCTTTTTGTACTTTTGGTTACTTTTAGTTAGTGGGTTAGTCGTTCAATCAAGTTTCAGTTAGCTTTAATTTATTTTTGTCATTTGAACCGATTCCGTCCTCAGAAACAGACTAACACGATCTCTCTCGTATATTACGTGATGTGCCAAATGTAGTATGCACTTTTTCGCGATTTGATAGATACCCCATGATAGGAAAACAAAAACATTTCCAATGTTAAAATAATGTGACTTTGGCCATGTACCTATTGGGCTCACTAAACTTGTCGTTGGTGGAATTTCTCACATATATGCAGATAAATTAAAAAAACTATAGTTGTCCCAATTTTTAAAAAGGTATATTGTATATTTCTTAGTATCTTATTAGTGAGAGCTTATGAGACTCATAATTGATTTTTTAAGCATGGAGATTTAAATAATGTTTCTCGACACATCCCCTCCTACTTTCAAATATCGATAAGCTACAATACAGCTGCTATTTTTAACTACATACTTCGCAACGGCACGGGATCCCCAGTCTCTCACCATTTCCTCGCGCTTTTAAGAAATATATTTTAAACATTAGATATTGGCGTAATAATAGAAAGTAAAAGGATTATCGTTCTTTCAAAAACAGATCAATTAATTCAATGGCACGATATATTCAGTATTCCTCAAATAAAAGCTTATATTTGAAATATGATATTGATCTAGTATTGTTTCAAGTAAAATAGAATATTTCATTAGGTGCAATATTTATTTTATAAATAACTGAACAATAAGTCTATTCAATGAGAGTGAAATATTCATTTGCTAACACAGTATTACGTGTCTATACAATATTTTATATTATCGAATTAAATATGGCTAACGTTTTATTATTAATTACTCTTAATTAATGAAATGTTATTGCTATTAGATATTTATTTAATGCCATTGTTTTAGTAGCTTATGTCATTCTTAATACAATAATTGTTATTATTTTATTAATTAGCAAAAATTTGTAGGTTTTTAATACCCGCATTGAACGGTAGGTAAGGCGCTACACCATATCCTATAAATTTATTGAAGATATTGGGACTTATTCTTGCGCAAATTAAAATTAAATACCCACTTACCAACAAAGAATAACTAATAATAGATGAAACATTCCAGGGCTAACTATGGAAATAGAACAATGCTGTTTCCTAACATATCAGTTTTATTGGCGGTATCTAATAGACAAACAATTTACGCCAGAATAAGGCTCAATACTTTTAATGAATACAAAATAGGGTGAAGTATCTTAACATTCAAAGCGAGTATTAGATCCCAACTAACCCCCAACATTTTAACAATCTTTTCACATTTAAGCATGATCTCCGCTAATAAAGCATCCTGATGATAAATAGAAAGACTGTTGACCTTACGATATTCCGAAATACAATAGCGGCCGGTACGACGCTCATTACACCCCACTCTATAATCCAATAGTACAGCTGTAATGAAGCCAAAAAGTAATGCGGTTGCATCAATAATAAGGAGTATTCGATTTAACGCAATTAAATTATTTACTATTTTTTAAAACTGTTTTATTTTTCGTTGGATTTATTAGACATGGTTCTATGCTTTTCATTGCTTCTAATAGCAATTCTAGCATAGTCATAAATAGACTTCCATTAAATTCAAATTAAAACTCTTTTAAATTCAATAGCTTGTTTATTATTATTTCAATGTCTGCTGAATGGAGGGCAGAAACCTGAATTAATATGGATTATATTTAACTGAAAGCAAAAGTTATCAATAGTAGGCTTATAATTTAAACTACCTGTCTATTTTTTGATGTATACACATTTTTCAAAACCCCATATATATTTTTTTTCTCTCACTTACATATTAAATTTTACAAGTTCCTTGTGTGTAGTATTTACTTAATTCAACTTGATCTGATAATTGTCATTTTTAATTAAGTTGTTTCCAATGAGCAACTAAGCTAAAGCCTTAAGTAAAGCTCTAGTTAATAATACGAGTTCAATCTATTCAAATTTAAATGTGATAACATAGTCACGATTTTTTTTTATGTTTAAACAAAGAAACCGTCACTTACCTTAGGCTACTACATATCTAAATACTTTGAAAATGAAAAAAAGCTGAAAATGACTAAAATACAACATAACAAACGAGGCATATTGATTTTCAAAATCCAAGGAATGCAAACGAATGCGCGCAAACACAACTTCTATAAGACAAGAACAAAGAAGCTATATATGACGTCATCGCCAGTAGGCCAGGCTGTATGTAGTTATTTACTGTTAAAGTCGATACTTGTGTTTTTATAAATCAATATAAACGTCTAATTAACTTAAACTAATTACAAATAATATTCATTAGAAAGTGGTTAACTGCTTCCGAAAATAGTGCCTTACAATAATTATAATGTCGGTTTTTGTTCTTTTCTCAGTGGTTTAAATTTTGTGTTTTTATTATACTTCTATAAGCCTACAAAGCAAGAAAATTGTGTTATCACATTTAAATTTGAATAGATTGAACTCGTATTATTAACTAGAGCTTTACTTAAGGCTTTAGCTTAGTTGCTCATTGGAAACAACTTAATTAAAAATGACAATTATAAGATCAAGTTGAATTAAGTAAATACTACACACAAGGAACTTGTAAAATTTAATATGTAAGTGAGAGAAAAAAAATATATATGGAGTTTTGAAAAATGTGTATTCATCAAGAAATAGACAGGTAGTTTAAATTATAAGCCTACTATTGATAACTTTTGCCTTCAGTTAAATATAATCCATATTAATTCAGGTTTCTGCCCTCCATTCAGCAGACATTGAAATAATAATAAAGAAGCTATTGAATTTAAAAGAGTTTTAATTTGAATTTAATGGAAGTCTATTTATGACTATGCTAAAATTGCTATTAGAAGCAATGAAAAGCATAGAACCATGTCTAATAAATCCAACGAAAAATAAAACAGTTTTAAAAAATAGTAAATAATTTAATTGCGTTAAATCGAATACTCCTTATTATTGATGCAACCGCATTACTTTTTGGCTTCATTACAGCTGTACTATTGGATTATAGAGTGGGGTGTAACGAGCGTCGTACCGGCCGCTATTGTATTTCGGAATATCGTATTTATCATCAGGATGCTTTATTAGCGGCGATCATGCTTAAATGTGAAAAAATTGTTAAAATGTTGGGGGTTAGTTGGGACCTAATACTCGCTTTGAATGGTAAGATACTTCACCCTATTTTGTAATCATTAAAATTATTGAGCCTTATTCTGGCGTAAATTGTTTGTCTATTAGATATCGCCAATAAAACTGATATGTTAGAAAACAGCATTGTTCTATTTCCATAGCTACCACTGGAATGTTTCATCTATTATTAGTTATTCTTTGTTGGTAAGTGGATATTAAATTTTAATTTGCGCAAGAATAAGTCCCAATATCTTCAATAAATTTATAGGATGTGGTGTAGCGTCTTACCTACCGTTCAATGCTAGTATTAAAAACCTAAAAATTTTTGCCAATTAATAAAATAACAACAATTATTGTATTAAGAATGACATAAGCTACTAAAACAATGACATTAAATAAATATCTAATAGCAATAACATTTCATTAATTAAGAGTAATTAATAATAAAATGTTGGCCATATTTAATTCGATAATATAAAATATTGTATAGACACGTAATACGGTGTTAGCAAATGAATATTTTACTCTCATGGAATAGACTTATTGTTCAGTTAATTACAAAATAAATATTGCACCTAATGAAACATTCTATTTTACTTGAAACAATACTAGATCAATATCATATTTCAAATATAAGCTTTTATTTGAGGAATACTGAATATATCGTGCCGTTGAATTAATTGATCTGTTTTTGAAAGGACGATAGTCCTTTTACTTTCTATTATTACGTCCATATCTAATGTTTAAAATATATTTCTTAAAAGCGCGAGGAAATGGTGAGAGACTGGGGATCCCCTGCCGTTGCGAAATATGGAGTTAAAAATAGCAGCTCTATTGTAGCTTATCGATATTTCAAAGTAGGATGGAATGTGTCGAGAAACATTAATTCAATCTCCATGCTTAAAAAATCAATTATGAGTCTCATAAGCCTTCACTAACTAGATACTAAGAAATATACAATATACCTTTATAAAAATTTGGACAACTATAACTTTTTTAATTTATCTGCATATATGTGAGAACTTCCACCAACGACAAGTTTAGTGAGCCAAATAGGTACATGGCCAAATTCACATTATTTTAACATTGGAAATGTTTTTGTTTTCCTATCATGGGGTACCAAATCGCGAAAAAGTGCATGCTACATTTGGCACATCACGTGAGAGTACGTGTTAGTCTATTTGGTCTCAAAAGCCCAATAAAATCGGAGATGATATGCCATAACAATAGTATAGCTCCTAATAATTAGTATAGTATGGGACTTATGAATGCTTTTTTAGAGTTTGCCTTCTCCATTTAGACTGACATCACAAACCAATTGGAACTTCAGTTTCCATATTTATTAAGATTGATGAAAAAATTTGTCAGCTTTTAATTAATATGTTTTTCAGGTTTAAGTTAAGCTCGGTACCGCATAACTCGTCACAATGCTACTTATGACAAATTAATAATGCTCATGCAATATATGGTAAAACATTTTTTTTCCAAAAATATTTCTTTTCCTAATAACTTTTCTTCAAATAGCGATTTTTATATTATTTAATAGGCAATAAAGCTACAGCTTACAGATAGATATGCAAACATGACTATCGAAATGTATAAAATTAAACCCCAATAAATATTTTCTTTGAAAAGGCACAGTGTATATTCAGGACTTTACTCTAAGGTATTAATTATAACCATGAAACCTAATACCAACACCTAAATTCAATTTCTATTGCATTTGCTACATTTATCCAACTTTAGCTGCCTGGTGTGAAACCTTCCTTTAACCAAGCATTTTGAGTTCGGATTAAATATGTGGTTAGTAGTTTGAGGATTTCGGTTTGAGATGATCATATTTGAACACGAGGGTTTGCAAATTAACTTCATTAAAGTTGTGGGTTTTTATTCTTATCAGGTTTGACTCGATATTCTTAAGAAATTCTAGACATACTCCATATAGAGTAGCACCTCTCACGGGGGACAGTCGCATTAAGCTGAAGGCAGTGGTTGAATATGTTTGGTTTTTCCTTGATATCCAGATATCATCTATAGTTTCAAGAAGCCATTAGGAAATAGCAGTCTTAACTAATATTACGAAATCGAAGGTATTCATGACCGCAATGGACATACACATTTATCTCGAAATGTACCATACCTATAAAAATCGAAAAGTGATATAAAGTGACAAACAAGCAAAAAGATAAAGTAATGAAAAGATAAACTGTAAATGGTCGAAAAGGAATCTGCCAGCACCGAGGCACAATATTCGAAAAACCAAACTTACCGAAACTATGGTTCCAAGAATAACTCGAGACGAGTTATACTCTGTTTTTGAAAGAATTGCGAGAATTACAACGACTGAGGAGGATGGAGTAGTAGACGCATTGATGATCGGTTCCACTCAATATGATCAGGAGCATGTTTGACGTGCAGGATGTGCAATGGAATATTTCATTCACTGTTCTGCTTCATAACGAGGGAGAAAATAAAAACCTTGAAAACTATAGAACTGTTGAATTATCGTTGTAGGCAACTAGGCTAAAAGAAAAATTTTATATTTATCTATAGACAAAATAGCAAGCCATCACCTCCCCCACTATACTGAAACGTTTTTCCCAAAAATCTATGGATTATAACAGATCTTCGATTATTATAAAGCGTTTGATATTTTTGGACTGACCTCTGTCTTAGAAGAATTAAGAGACTGCAGAAAACACTATAGCTGATAGATGTATAAATAATTAAATAATTTACCCAATATCCTTGAGAACGCTACGACAATAGTATGTCAAGGCAGTGCCATGCCACCAAAGTAATTTATATCAATTCTTGGAACAACATATAGATCACTAAAATGGGGTAATAAAAGTGTAAATAAATGCTACGAAGAAGCTTAGTAATCTGAGATTTGCAGATGATAATTTTATAATTTTCTTTCACATTTGTTAGCTTAGAAGGGGACCCAGATATGATAAATGAAATACCAATTAAGAAGACGATTTAAAAATTATTAAAAAGAGAACAAATATGACAAGCAATATAATTAAAAGATAGTGAAGAGGAGATGACCGAAAACTATACATATTTTTGACATCAATAGAGGTAAGCAAACGTTAGAACTGTTCAGAAGGGTAGGTATCATTAGAATTGGGCCACTTTACTGACGTGTTTAAAAGTGATGTGTTCATTAGCTATTTTAGGAAAACCTAAATTTTCTACTCGTTTTACCAATGGCCCAGATAAACCCACACCAGATGCAAAAGATCGGCAAATTCCTCGCCAGCCAACTTTAACCTTGACGTGGCGGTTATAGGCGGCCTGCACCAAATAATCTGGGTATGATTATAGAAATGTTCTTCAAAATTAAAATAGTTGGTCTGCACCAATTAAGTAAATCAAAACGTGTTTTGTTGGTGGACTGGTTCAGGAAAAATAAAAATTTGCGATAGCCATTCACTTTCTTTTTTCCCAACAGGCGGTCATGGAAATCTTGTGTTATTATGGCAGCACTGACTTTTTTACAGAAATACCCCTAATACGCTTTAATGTATGCCGATTTAAGGTTATTTTAACATTGAAAATGTTTCTGTTATCCTAATATAGGGCCTCAAATAGTGAAAAAGTACATGCTACATTTGCCATATGACGTCATACGCGTGCGAGATCGTGTTAGTTTGTTTATTTAAACTTAAATTTGATCATAAGGTATCGAAATCGGTTCAAATGGAATTGGAACTAACTAAAATGAACCGAAAGTTGATTGAACGGCTAACCAAAATTAGCCAAAACGGGCTAAAACGTATTGGAACAGGTTACAAACATTAAAGTAAGTTAAACCGAGCCAAATTTTAACGACTAACCAAACCTAACCGAAAACATTAAATTTGATTAAAACATATCAAAAACAATTCAAACGACGAATATAAATTGGAACCAGCTAAAAGTAACCGAAAGTTGATTGAATAACTAACCAAAACTAACCAAAAGCAAATAAAAGCACCAAAACGGGCTAAAATATATCGGAACAGATTCAAAATATTAAAGGAAGTTAAAACTAACCCAAATGAACCGAATATTGGCGACTAACCTAAACTAACCAAGGACATTAAAATTGGTTATAACCTATCGGAATTGGTTCAAATGACTAAAATAATTTAAAACTCACTGAAATCAACCGAAAATTTATTGAACGACTAACCAAAAGTATCCAAAAGCACCAAAAAGGGCTAAAACGTGTCGGCACAGATTAAAAATATTAAAGTAAGTTGAATTTAAGTTGAATATAGGTACGAGTAGGTATAGATATATAGCGACTAACTTAAATTGACCAAAAACATTTAAACTGGTTACAACGTATCGCAACCGGTTCAAATGACGAAAATAAATTGGAACTAACTGAAAGTAACCGAAAGTTGATTGAATGACTGACCAAAACTAACCAAAAAAACTAAAATTAGTAATGATGTATAGAAGCCAGTTCAAATGACTAAAATAAATTAAAACTAACTGAAATTAACCGAAAGTTGGTTAAACGACTAACCAAAAGCACCAAAAAAGGCTAATTTTCAGTTAGTTTTAATTTATTTTAGTCATTTGAACCAGTTCTGATACGTTATACCCAATTTTAGGATTTTTGGTTAGTCACCAAAATTCGGTTAATTTGTATTAGTTTAAACTTATTTCCATAGTTTTAATCTATTTCGATACGTTTTAGCCCGTTTTGGTGCTTTTAGGACTTGTGGTCAGTTTGGGTTAGTCATTCAATCAACATTCGGTTACTTTCAGCCAGTTCCAATTTATTTTAGTCAATTGAACAGGTTCCGATACATTATAACCAATTTAAACGTTTTGGTTAATTTTAGTTAGTCGCCAAAATTCGGTTAATTTGGATTAGTTACTTATTTTAATACCTTAAATCAGTTCCGATAGGTTTAGCCTTTTTTGGTGTTTATGGTTACTTTTGATTCATTTTGGTTAGTCATTCAATCAGTTTTCAGTTAGTTTTAGTTAGTTTTAATTTATTTCAGTCAGAACCAATTTTAATATTTTGGTTCATTTTAGTTAGTCGCCAAAATTCGGTTAATTTGGCTTAGTAACTTATTTTAATACCTTTAATCAGCTCCGATCCGTTTTAGCCCTTTTTGGTGTTTATGGTTACTTTTGATTCATTTTGGTTAGTCATTCAATCAGTTTTCAGTTAGTCGTAGTTATTTTTAATTTATTTCAGTCATTTGAACCGGATCCGGTGCTTTTGGTTAGTCGTTCAATCAACTGTCAGTTAATTTCAGTTAGTTTTAATTTATTTTAATTATTTTTAACCAGTTCCGATACGTTATAAACAATTTTAGTTTTTTTGATTATTTTTTGGTTAGTCACCAAAATTCGGTTAATTTGGGTTAGTTTTATTATTTTTAATCTATTTCGATACGTTTTAGCCCGATTTGATGCTTTTACTTACCTTTGGTTAGTTTTGGTTGGTCGTTCAATCAGCTTTAGGTAAAATTCAGTTAGTTCCAATTTATTTTAGTCATCTTAACCGGTACCGAGACTTTATAAGCATTTTTAATGTTTTTGGTTAGTTTTGGTTAGTCACCAAAATTCGGTTAATTTGGGTCAGTTATAACTTACTTCAATATTTTTAATCTAATTCGATGCGTTTTAGCCCGTTTTTGTGCTTTTGGTTAGTTAGTCGTTCAATCAACTTTCGGTAAAGTTCAGTTAGTTTTAATATATTTTAGTTATTTGAACCGGTCTGATACGTTATAAGCAATTTTAACGTGTTCAGTTAATTTAGGTTAGTTTTAACTTAACATTTGTAATCTCTTCTGATAAGTTTTATCCCGTTTTGGTGCTTTTAGTTACCTTTGGTTAGTTTTGATTACTTTCAGTTAGTTCCAAATTATTTTAGTCACTTGAACCGGGTCCGATACGATATAATCAAATTTAATTTTTGTGGTTTGTTTTCGTTAGTTGCCAAAATTCGGGTCGTTTTGGTTCATTTTTACTTACTTTAATTTTTGTAACCTGTTGCGATTGGTTTTAGCCCGTTTTGGCGCTTTTGGTTAGTGATCCAATCAACTTTCAATTAGTTTCAGTTAATTCCAATTTATTTTAGTTATTTGAACTGGTTCCGACACGTTATAATCAAATTTAATGTTTTGGGGTAGTTTTGGTTAGTCGGCAAAATTCGATTCGTTTTGATTAGTTTTAACTTACTTTAATTTTTGTAACCTGTTCCGATACATTCTAGCCCGTTTTGATGCTTTTGGTTAGTCGTTCAATAAACTTTCGTTTAGTTTCAGTTAGTTCCAATTTATTTTCGTCATTTGAACCGATTCCGATACGTTATAATAAAATTTAGGTTCAAATAAACAAACTAACACGATCTCTCACGCGTATGACGTCATGAATGTGGCAAATGTAGCAAGCACTTTTTCACGATTTGAGGCCCTATACTAGGAAAACAGAAACATTTTCAATGTTAAAATGCATTTTTAGATTGTCAGACATGCAGAATTGATTGGTTAAAACAAAAGTTCCGATATCATAATAATAAAAAAATTTCCCATATGTGCCCAATATTCTGACGCACACTGTATAATATTAGTTGGATTAAAATAAGATTTAACTATAACATTGTATCTGCCAGTTTTCAGATTTAATTGAATTTCGTGCTCATTCGATTTTATATTATGAAATAATTTTGGAAATAAGTCTGCTGGAATGTGCATTAAACAAAATTTATACATACCTTTCAGGATCGCGGGGTAATTTAAATAATGATTTTTCGCCACCGCTTCTAGTAGAACAATTCAAAATTCAAATGAAGGCACTTATAAACCGGCATTTTTAAGAAAAATAAAATAAAGATTAATTATTTTTCGTAACGCTCTCGGACTAAACCAAAAGACTCGCGTAGCTCGCGTTTAGAATCACATTAGAGCTTGCCCTGACTATTTCTTGAGATGGCTGGCCATCCCAAGGAGGCGGAGCTTTAAGCGAATTCTTGTTTCATGCGTTAGGCGGGAGGTTTCGCATCTGGTGTGGGTTTATCTGGGCCAATGGTACAAAGACTATACAATTTCAAAGAAATAACCCTAATAGTATTTACTTATAGAATGCATTCAGAACGAATTCAATGTAAAATGGAAAGATTGATATTACATATAAATATATACATTTGGCAGGGTGAAAAATGAAGACATTCGAAGAAGAACTAGAGTGGAAAATATCATGGAACATGGTGCATAATAGCACGAATGATGCACCACCCACTCGGGTATTTAATTTTCAAAACATTGATTAGGCAAATCATTTATTTTATAGACCAGGTTGCTAAACAATGAAGAGCTAAATGATACGTTGTATTTACTTCGTCTAGTTCATGTATCAGGGGATCTAAATCAAGTGCATTGTAAGATAAACATTATACAGATGTGAAGATTCGATCGAGCAGCAGCTGCATTCACTTGTTCTGCAAAAAAAATAGAAGAAAATATCCCATTATCTCAACTTGTTCAAACCTAAATATTTAAACGAAGAAACGCTTCTCTCCTAAATATCGGTATTAATACATGATGAGCCTAACGTTTTGAAAGCCAAGTCTCTGTAAGCGGAATCCCTAATTTTCGCTAGAGATCATTTTACATATTACTCACATTAAACAAAGGACTTTAATTTTCTCTTAATTACATAATATTTCTGACAGCCGTATCCCTGTCCACTATTAAGTGCAACCTAATCTTAATCCTTCAGCTACTAAGGTTGCACAATAGAGGAAGGCGGCGGCGGCGGCCCTCTCCCTTTACCCTCTTAATATCGGAACAGCATAATTTAGCAAGAGCGTCACATTTTTGTCAAAAGTTCACTGAAGCTCCATGTACAATAATTACTTTTTTTTACTACTAACATGATAAATCACCATTATTTACTCCATTCCTCAAATGAGAAGTAACATTTCTCACCCTAGGTAAATAATAATATTAAAAAAAACCTAGGTCAATAATGAAACGGAAACGGAAAATATCAAAATGTCAAACTTGTTAGTTTGACAACTAGTTGTCATTTCGGATTATTTGAAAAATGAGTAGGAAATGATTAATTTCAAAATCTAATCAATTCAAATAATGATAAGGATTGTATCAGTGCTATTAGTAAAAAAATTATATACAGTATGACTCACTTTTCATGACTCCCCATAATATTCTTATTAATAATGCGATTTTGTCAAAATTTAGATGGAGGGAAGGTACTTTGTATGTTTGGCGCTGTCAGGAGATTATTAGCGTTTTTTGGCGAGTAACCACGGTTAACTACAAGTAATACTGAAGTAAGTGCCAAGCGGGCACCCCACCACAAATTGTACTGTCTGCTTCTGTCTTCGCCAAAATACCGTAGTTAGATCTTGCATTGCTAGAAAAGAATATAGATATTTTGCATATTTATTTGAAAATGATCAGTTTGATCAGTGCAGAACGCTTACTCATATTTTTAATGACAGAATGGTGGCCTCTGGAGATAAGCAAACTAATGGTATTTTTTCGATGAATATGTTCAGGATACTTTATGCTGCCCAAATCCCATTTGGGGCACATTTGTGTGGGAATTCCGATGCGTATGAGGCTTCTATAGAAGAATTTCATGAACGTATAATTTACAAACTTGTTCAGAATGGAAAAACAAACATTTCACATGTTTAACGTTTCAAAATTAATCCGCCATGACTCCATTAAACCTTGAGTACCACACCTCGCCACGTATGTAAGTTGTAGTAAGCCGTAGTTGAAAAATGATGATGTAATAGTGACGTCAGGAAACTTCCCGTCACTTACCACAGTTAAATTAATCCTCGTGAAAACAAAGTAGTATCCTGTAGTATCCCGTGGTTAATTGTAGTTAGCTCGCGAAAAAACGCTTAATGTTGCGATATCTGTCAGTTAGACAACTGAACTTCCAGGCTACTTGATATTTCGAACTATTTGAAAAATAAGTAGAAAATGACTATTATAAAAATCAAATCGAATCAAATATGGTATTATATCAGTGTTAGTAGTAAAAAAAATTCTATATATACCTCGGTTGAGAAGGCCATTATTAACCTCGCACATTATATCCTTCGGCGCTCCGCGCCTCAGGATATAAAAGTGCTCGGTAAATAATGGCATACTTCTCAACCTAGGTATATAATATACTATTTTATTACGCATGCATCATAATCAACGATTATCGCACGCTGCAGCGTGCTTAAAATGATGTTTATGATGCGCCTACTTTTTTAAAGGTTGCTATAGAAACATTTGATCATGTCAAATGTGACAGATTAATATATTCGTCAATATATCTCTTAAGTTTAATATTTAAAACATTTTTGATATTATGATGCATTCGTAATAAAAAAATAGCGTATGAAATGCGTGTATAAGAGGCCTTTAAAGCCGTTGCGACTTACAAAACACTCCGCTGTGCGTCGTGTTTTGAAATATGTCGCGCGTGCTTTAAAGGTCCTCTTATACACTTATATCATAATATACTATTGAACTGCTCTTTAAAGAATTATACGTATCATATAAGCCACAATGGTATATATCCAGGTGCAATAAATTACATACTTCAATACATATACCTTCAATACTTAAAAAGCGTTGATGGTACGATTATTCAATCCAGCAGTTTAATTTCATAAGTTATCATTCTCAACTGGCTAGTGCAATTTGTATATTCACACCGATGAAGGAAACGACTTTTTGAATAATAGTGAAATAAAGCCTCTAATACAAACAATTGGAATATTATGAATGAATTTTATAATTATAAATTATTCCAAAGATTAAGTTATTGGCTCTGCCAGCATTTTGACATATAGCTTGTCTCTTTTAAATAAATCACATTTTTAAATACGTAGAATTATACGTATTGGTATCAAGCTCTATTTTTTTCGAAGTAATTCGAAACCATGATTGCTTAAGTTACTATCTAGTTTAAAATTAGACCTTTTTAATCTCAAGGGACCCGTGGTACTGTGTAGCGTTGTGAATATGATGCCTAACACAAATCGATATGCAAAACGTAAAATTTTCATGTGTAATACTACAATGTATCACACATAATTGTGTTTTAGGCAACTGCACCATCCCAACTTGTCCATTAATGTCGTATTAATACTCATTAGAGCGTAGACATGTGTTATTTGGCATGATTAATTGATATTAGTTGAGAGGTAAACATATAAACTACTGATTATTTTACCATATAGCAAATATTCGAGTATTGGTTGAACATGGTAATTGAGGCGTCAAACCTAGAGTCTAAGAACTTATCCTAAAAGACCATCTACACTTTTATTGATTTAACTTTATATTGTTCTTGGTATTTTGGGCAATTGCCCTGAATCAAGCTTTACATATATTTGAAATGAAGAAAGTTTCGGTTTTCGCACTTGCCGCGAATATTGTTAGGGCAGCAAAGTCCATTTACATCTACTTGTCATATCGGGTCACATGTGTATGGCTTACATGCTTCGCAGCAGTTGCATTGGTAGGTATGCAATAAATTTCTATTTAGCCTTGTTTTGAAATATTGATTCTTAGGACAGAAACAATTTTATAATTGACCACCATACATTGACACATCGTGAAGTGGCTAGAAAAGTTAGAATGGGAATTGGCGACATTGAGCTCTTAGAATAACAGAGAGCGCCACTAGTTTAATCTTATATTAACGTACAAAGAATCTTCAACAAGAATCTCTAAATATGATGGGATATTAACCCGTTCGCTAGCACTAGTATGAAGCGTCAGCAGACGGAAGAATATAACTTATGAACCAATGAAACACAAGACTTTGTTTCTTTACGCTCCATTTTTATTTATTTTGTGTGACATTTTAAAAAAGTGTTTCCTTTCCTTCAAAATGCATAAATAAACTTTACATTTACTTCAATATACATGAAGTCTGATTTTGCCATCCTCCAATTTGCACCTAGAGCTTTCTTTTTTATCATCGTAATTGCGTAAGTTATTACATCCGTGATATCTTAGATTCGCTAAATATCTTACATCCATTTTATTTCTCCTTGAAACACTGAGATCTTTACAATTTGCATTTTCGAAGGCAGTTGACCTTCCTCCTTTTTATCGGTAATCTTAAGAGGATTGCTTTTTTCTATATTCTAGCCATGATCTTGTCAGTGCAAGGTCAACGGCGTTAGTTATCATTCTTACTATCCACTTTCTTGTCCTTACGTAAAAGCGGTATAGATTCATAAGAAAATCTAGTTGTTGATCCACACCCCCCATAATATTATTATACCTTTGGATAACTTCAGGTCTCAGAATGTTAATGTAAGTTTTTTCGTCTTGTCCCGCAAATGCCTGTGTTGCCGAATCCAACAAAGTTTGAAGCAGTTGGACCTGCTTTATTATCATACCATTGGGTAAAAATAATTTGCTTGGCACACGAACCATGGTTTTTTTATTTTCATTTCTTTGTCGCTAGGCAGGTTTGGGAAAACGAATCTGTTAATTATTCTTATTGTTCCCATTGCATATATGGACTTCGCCCCAAGGTACTGGAAAATTTTGTATGAGCTAAAATAATTGTCAAAAACGGCCCTGATTTCTTTCATTTATCCCCTCGAGAAGCTGGATCGCGAATGTTGGTGGAGATCCATAGTGTTTGAATATTGGATTTATTGCAGTAGTTCAGCCCTGGTAAATTATTAAATCATATATAAGGCCACTTTTTACAAGCCAAAACGTTAATTTTTATTCCCCATTTTGTCGGCTTGGTTTTTGTGCATTATTTTATATTTATTATGCCTTTAAAAGGATTCATCTGCTCGTCGACGCATACATTGGTCTCGAGGGGCAGCTCCAAACAACGACACCGAACTTTCCACACTCTGCTATATGGAATTCTACTTATTACGTCCACCAAATGAAGAACTTGTCAAAGCGTGTCAAATCTCGCTAAAGATACTAAGCATTTTATCAAAGGAATGTCAATTGCCCGATGCCAATACATGCATACTCTGGGAAATTGCAAATTTCCCTTTATAATATGAGAGCCAATAAAAGTTCTTATTTCGTTAACATTAGTCGAAGAAAATCTTCTTTTGCGAGCATATAAATCGTGTAAAATATGTTAGGAATATAATTGGAAAATAATAGATGATATTTCTGGTCTTGTACTGCATCTAATATCAGCTTTTTTGATGGTCATTTTTTTCGAAATCAGCCATCATATTCTTTATTTGGACGTTATTCTCTTCGTCGGTTCGATTTTCAACTTGTTCTTCATTTCTATTTTTATCCTCTTCAAAACACTCACTTAAGATATTATCTTCATCATTCAAAACATTGTCAATAACCATATCTGTGACATCTCCTATTTGGTTGTTAAGCTGTTCCCATCCTAAGTCATTTCCTTCATCTCACAATTAATTCTTAAAATTAACCTGCGTCAGCTCTGAGTGGCGCGGGCAGATTCTCAATATCAAGTGGTTTAGATCTATTCCAGAGTTCAGGGGCTGCAGTACAGCGTGTGTTTCAAAAGTGGTGTCTATATGTGCTGTAATTTTAATTTTTATAATTTTTTGTTTATCTTGCACATATTTTTTAACACAATGGGTAAAAATATTGTTTTATATACCATTATTATCGTATCTGTATATTATTTTATATGTGAGAGTGTCGGCAAACTTGTTGTTAGCATTTTGATTTAGTTCTTGTTCGTTATGATTAGATTTTCATAGTTTAAATTACAGCTTTCCCTAGTTTGATTTAAAAAATTGATTTAATTACTTTGTTAGTTTAGAGTGGATTAAAAAAAATCATTTTATTGACACTCACGTTGAAGTTTTTCAAAGTTTTTCTAGAAATATGTTTTTTACGATATATTTTGCGATAATTTTTATTCTGAATAACTTTTTGGCAAACTACTAATTTTAATGCTATCTCTGTCTATTAGTTTTAATGATACATAACAAAATTTTAAGATTTTTTCAGAATTTATTAATCACGATATAAAATTTTTGTTACATTTTCACTTTCATTTTTTAAATCATATTCATAAGGCTACCAGAGTTTTACGGTTCGACACTTTAAAGAAAATAACTTTAGATAATGCTTATGTCATTTTGAAATCAATATCAATTTCTGAAGAAAACTCAGAATATGACGGTGATAGTGATGGGGAAGATAAAAACGTACATATGACCACTACTAATTCTCTTAGTGTATCTCCAATTCCGCAGATGACCCATATTTCAAAATTGAAGATAGTTACGCCAAACCTAGCCCGTTTATTGATACCTGCGGTAATACAGGCGATATAGATCATATAGAAAACACCGGTGCTACTATCAAGTTTTCCTGATTTCCAATCATCGGCTTATTCATGGAATAAAGAAATTGCTAGGGATCCAAAATAATATAAAACATTTACATGTTTTAATGAATCTAAACCAATTTTGTGTATACTTCCCCCTAAAGAAATAATTCAGTCTGAAGTTATGCTTTCCAAAATAATATAAATAATTTAGATTTTTCTATTGAAATTAATGCTTATTAGGAATTCTAACTAAAACGAGGTTTCACCTCTTGCCAGGTTTGAGAATGTACTCATCAACTGACCGAAATCAACATGTTGGTCGAATAGCTGAATTCATGTCATTGAGCCGTTTTTAAGATGCCTACATGCAAATGATAATGCTCAAATGCCTAAAAGGGGACAAGAAGGTTTCGATAAACTTTTCAAAATCAGGCCACTACTAAATATTATGACAATCATACATAGTGCATCCTTTCCAGTTAGTCGAAATGCATCCATAGGTAAAGCAAGGTAAGTTTTAAGGGCAGATCAATCCTAAAACAGTATTAAAACCTCCAAAACCGGTGGTACTCACCTGTACTAAAACTATATATTTATATAATTTTATTGTCTATAACGGAAAATCCAATTCAGGTCCAGAAGGTACTTTAGGAGAAAAAAACTCTTGTTGATCTATCAGAGTCAAATTGCGTTGGATATATCGAAGACATTCGAAAGAGTTTCACATGACGAATTGCTCAACAAACCGCCGTCCTTCGGCCTGCGAGCGTCTCTCTGCAGCTGGCTAGCCAGTTTCCTTAAGAGCCGATCTCTGCACGTTGCAAGAGATGGAAACATCCCAGATACATTCACCATTAATGCTAGCATGCCTCAGGGCACAATACTTTCACGAACTCTGTTCCTTATCTATATTAATGACCTGCTGACCGAAACCAATAATCCTTTTTACAGCTTTGCAGATGACAGTACCCTTGTTTCCCAATATAGATCAGAAAAACCTGTACCAGCGATTGAGACTTATCATCGCAGACAGGAGCAGATTACAACAATTAATCATGATCTGGAGAAAGTTCGAACTTATGGCGACATGAATTTAGTCCAGTTCAATGTAGCAAAAACTCAGTGACGTTTACCAAGAAATCCAACTTGGTGGGCCCTGACATCATTATGGCAGGAACGACCATTCCTTCATCCTCGCCCATCGGACTACTGAGTATCTTGGTTAACAGCAATATGTCCTAGTATGATCACGTTGCTAACATTGCAAAATCAGCTTCGCAGAAGCTTGGTGCGCTATTTCGCAACTGTATACACCACAGCAGTTGCTCTTGATCTACAAAGCGCAAATAAGACCGTGCTTAGAATATTGCTCACACATCTGGAGTACCGCAACTAAGCACACCCAGAGCTGTGCGTCTCGTCGGCTAGCCGGAGTTGACCCGGGATCTGGATAACCTGGAATACCGCAGACTTGTGGCCGGAGTCTCTCCGTTTTACCAATTTTTCAGACAGTCACGACATACGGAAAGAGCACACCCATATTTCGTACGACTGGAAACATCTACAACATGGCTTTACAAGGACTCCTTTGTCTGGTGCACTGCATCACTGTAGAACTCACTCCCAGGACATCTGTCTCCCCCAAATTAAAACTTACAGCCATTCAAGATTCAAGAACCGTGCCAATCAACATCTTCGCGCACACACCGCTCGTCGAGTGCCATATGACCTCCCTTTAGTGTGTGTACAACTGCCAAAAAAAAAGTAAGTCAAGAATAGGGAAATATGCCTGTGTTTAGATAATTTGTCTTCTACAATAACGCCTTGTATATAGAACATTTTATCCGAAAGATGTTTGCTTCCGATAATAAACTAAAAATAGGCGATTTAGAATACGTGTAATCGAATGACATATAAATTAACAAATAGTTCGAAACCCGTTGTAATTATAAGTAATTATCATAATCATTCAGAAACATCTCAAGATAAGTAAAAAAGGAGAAAAGGGGATAATGAAATATCCAAAAGTATTCAAAGATTGTAATAAATTTATGGGTGTCGTGGACCACTTTGATTATTTACTAGGATGTTATACTGTGTCTTAGAGATCTCATAGGTGGTGGGTAAAGTCGTTTTATTATCTTCTTGACACAGCAATTGTTAATTCTTAGATAATAAACTGCCAGGAAAGAAAAAGATCAAATAGAAAAATAATATCACAATAATTACAATTTCGCATTATTTTGACAATGAAGTATAAAATGACTTTTAACGAAAAACAAACCTTTCCATGAAAAACTTCTGGTAAATTTTGACAGTATATTTTGTAAAAATTGGACTTATTTTGATGTTTTCTTTTGTATTACAAATAAATATTCTTGCTAAAAAATGTCTCGTTTCATCTTTTATGAATAAGTGGCTTCTATATTTGCGACTAAAATAGTAAAAATGAGGTTCCAAACCGATAGTTGCAAATATGGCGTCAACCCCAAATTTCAAAGCGGAGAGCCCGTACTTTTTCTTTAAGATTTTTTCCTGTAATCCTATGTCCTAGAAGGAGCTTTCTATTCATAGATATAAAAAATTTTTGATTTTGCTATTCCGATAAAATATTTTCCCGGTGTCAACATACCAGTTTATTACATTTCTTTAGGGCACCAAATTCTACATCAAACGCTGTAATAAACTGGTTTTTTTTTGAAAACGAAGCAAGATACGAAAACAATTTAAGAAACAAAAATGTTGTATTTTTAGTTGCTTAATACGTAAAAGATATAAAATATTTAAAAGAGTCAGTGGCGCACATTTCTTTGTCAATAGTATTCGGTATGATGCCACCAGGGACACTACTGGACATTATATTTCTAATCTAATAAAGGCCAAATGAGCCGCCTGTTACTGCAGACAACCCTATTAAATTTCAACAAAATCGGTAAAAGCATATTCAAGATATAAATAAAAATATCGATTTTATCAAAAAAGTTTGGAAATGTAATAAACCGGTTTTCACTTTTTCTATCGAAAACGACGCAAGATACGAAAACAACTCGAGAATCAAAAATGTTGTATTTTTAGTTGCTTAATACGAAAAAAATATAAAGTGTGTGGAAAAGTCTGCGGCGCACACTTTTTTTGTCAATAATATTCGGTATGATGCCCTCCGAGACGCCACTGGACTTTATATTTTTAATCTGATTAAGTCTAAATGAGCCCCTTATTACTTCAGATAACCCTGCCAAATTTCAACAAAATCAGTAAAATCCTGTTTATGATATTAAGAAAAAACTGATTTTTTATAAAAAGTTTGACACCCTCTATCTTGGAAATTATGCATTTTCGGACCTATGTTCATATGAAAAAATTTTCATGTTTTCTTATGTAGAATCACCCTCTGTAATTTGGCAATACTATTTCCGGACACCCTGTATATATTAACCAATAAAGACAAGCTGAAATAGAAATACGATCATGTCATCGATATACTATCGTATTAGTACATTTCACACTACTGTTGTATAGAAAGTAGCAAATTTATGTCTTTTTTACAGCGAAATCTTAATATGAGCTTAATTAGCGTAACCTGATTTATTTCGAGCCGTTGCCTATAAAATCCCTATTATTCAGGATTTTATACGATTACCAGCAGGGATATTTAGGTCGAACGCGTAGAGCTTTTTCCACTCAACGTTAAAACAAAAGGTTCGATGAACAATATATTACCATGACAAAATGTGGACAGCTTTCATAAGTGATTTAAATATAAAATATTTTGAATGAAGCAAACAGGAAACTTTTAATACAATAATGAAATTTTATTTAAACGGTATATTGTGGCTACGTTTTTACCTATAAAATTGTAAATATGTTAATATGTGTCCGTCCTACTTACCGATGCTAATTTTGGGAATTAATATTTAAATGTAGCCCATCGTAGGTATCGTAACATAGTATGATATTCATTTTGATTTTGATTAATAAGCCCACATCTAAATAATAAAGCTGACAATTCTTAATAGGCAAAATTATATTTTATTATCTCATTAAGCAGCTTTTGTAAACAGAAATATGATATTTATTTTAGTGTGGAAACCCTTTCATTATTATCTTGGTTCTTCTAAAATAAAGTGCTATTTATTAGCTTGTTAAATGAAAATATTTACTTTAGCTTAATACCAATGGTTTCCTATTTTAGGTTTAGGTGAATAAGATTGTTTAACCCAACTTAGGTAAATAGCATTCAGGTTAATTAAAACTATTTTATTTGCTCTGGTAATAGTATGATTTAATTTTTACTAGACTTCTTTTGCGTTTATTTATTGACGAATTTTTAAATTATATTTATATTTGTACCCATAATTCTGGGTAGATACACTTCTCAGTGCTTCTTTTTATGACTGAAGTTAGACTTTTACCTTTAAAAGTGAGGTTTTGGAGCGTAATCCAACTAAGAAAGTTTCATGAAAAAAAAATTACTGCAACGTTGCCAGTTTGGGGGCATCGTTCAAAATATTTACGTTTTAAACATCCTATTACATTTTTTTGAAAAATCTGATAGTGTTTCATTGCAATCAAAACTGGAAGATTGAGAAATTTTGATTGATTCTCTTGGAGAATGTGGCAAACACGCATAAGTCGACAAGTAAAATTGCACAAAAAGCTAGACGACATTGAACAGCCACACATTTCATATCTACAAAAGTATCCAGGAACTGCACGATAACGCTACGATAGAAGAATGGAATTTTGCGACTGGATTTTGCAAAAAAAAGCAGCAACAACCTCTGTTTGTTGAAACGACTCTTTATTTAAATGGAACTATGAATAACCATAATTGCAGGTATTGGTCTCATACTACCAATCCTTTCTGGAGCCAAGACTAAAGACCTCAAAATAATCCCAAAGTTAGTGTTTGGTACGAGATTATTAATAACAGAATCGCGTTTTCATTGAGGGTGCTCCTCCGCATTATATTTTGATGGTCAATTTTTTTGTTCGTCGAGTTAACTTCAATATTAATGCAGTCCATTTCTAGAAAAATCCTTCTCCAGCAGTAGTTTACTTTTTCCAAATCTCAATGCCAGCCCAATCAGTTTGGTAACATAGTTCTTGTACATGTTCCGTCAATGCGCAGGATTGTACCACTCTTCAGGTGTCACTCCTGTATTGCTATGTGACGTAAGACGGCCTTTTAGGTTTCTAGAAGTTTTTCACAGTTTTTACATAAAACTTTATATACAATGTTATACTTCTCATTCAGTGGTAAGAGATACTTTATTTTTGTGTAAATTAATCATATAGTTTAAACTTGTCTCTTAGCTATTTTGATATCCATATTTTTGAAAAGGTTGGTGAGCTTTCATGTTAAGCCCTCTATAAAACGTAAAGAGAAGTTTTTGTGTGTGTTATTAGTAATATTATCATCATCAAATGTGGTTTGATCTATTGAGATTAACGTTTTTAAAGATAGAGTTTGAGAAAATACTTCCATTATATTTTTCAGGATTTTATACTGGGTTTTATAGAAGAATCGGAATTTTTCAATAATATGCTCTTCAACTGTGCCATGGATTGATCTCTGGAGCCAGGGTGTATTAGTTGCTCAAGTTTGCATCCCTTGAACTAGGTTAATTTTTGTTATTAATATGGTTTTTCTATACCATTTTGTCTTTGAGATGTTATTTTCATTCTAGTCACCAACATGTCCAAAAAGGGATGATGTTATTGATTTTATCTTCCATATAAATTGGAGATATAAGGAATAAAATAGTAAAAAAATCTCTAAAACAACGTTTAATCTGCCTTTAGAGATATGATAGAGGTTACTTTAAAAATTCCCTTACCCTTCAGGTAAATAGCACTAAACCAAGTTGTGTGTGAAAGAAATATACCATGAATGCGAATATATACACTTTCTTTTAATAAAATTATATCTGCATGTATTTTTACCTGGAGGTTAAAAGAAACTGTTTAATAAACCGAAAACCACAACTTGTAAAGCTCTAATATTGCTAAGTCACACATTAAAAAAAGAAGCTGATTGCTATTTGCTTTTATACGCTTCAGGAACAAGCCTTTTATCTAGGCGTAACACTTTAAATAGAAAATAAATTGTGTGAAGCTATTTTCATTGACAAACAGCTTTTGTCCCGAAAAAGATTATTAAATAGCGTTCAGCACATTTTTACTGGGAAGTAAATAAGGCTGAGCCGTCAAATTTAACGCCTCAGACGTCAGATGACCGTTAACGCTAACTCAAGTTATTTTAAATATTTCGATTTATTCTCAAAAACGGAGTTTTCGAACTTGGTGCTTTTCAACACATATGATGGATTTTTCCTAATATTCGGGTATTATATCACTGGTTTCGTCCGCCTTCTAGTAAATAGACAATTTTAACAGATTCCATTTCCTGGTTATTAATTTTCATTGGCTTGAATTAACACCTCTGTGTCACTAATTAATAAAATCATACCAAGACATACTTGAATTAAGAGTAACGAAAAATATAACAAATAACTTAGACCATAGGTACTTGTCTCACAAAGTCCATATACTAAGGAGACAACTAATAAACAAAGATTGTAATCGAAAATTACTTACATTCGTCGAATATGTTACAACTGTTTTTACTAGATATGATATTTTACTGTATTCAAAAATTCGTTTCCTAGATCGGTGTGAATATGCAAATTCCAAAATCCAGTTTTACTATGTGCTTTGAACCTTAAAAGCCCATTTAAAAATAGATGCCGGGACTGTTTATGACATGAATCCAAAATAGCTTTATTTTATTAGAGATAGGGAGAGCTTCAAATGTTAAGGTTGTATATTGGCATCGCGACATTATATTTTAGAATTTCAGATATACATTATAAATACGACAAGAATTTGTATTTAATGAATTCAAAGTTCCTTGAAAAATTCGTTTCACACCTTGGATCTTACTTGTCGATAAGTAAGCCTAACATTTTACTGTATCACTGCTAAATTAAATATTAAAATACGCCACCTCATGTGAGTGGAATTCATATTGGAAAATTGATAATGAGGCATGCCTCATCTCTTTGATTTGTTTGAGTTTTGCAATTGCGTGAAAAAAATGGTCGACCATGTTATTCTTTGTACTAAAAATGTATTATTATCTAAAAATTCGTTTCTCAGATCTGTGTGAATATACAAATTTTAAAATTCTGTTTAACTATATGCTTTAAGCATTGAATAGACAATTTAAAAATAGATGATGGATCCATTTTAACATAAATCCACAATGGCTTGTCACGGGCTGATTTTGCGATTGTATTTCAAGGCGAGAATATTTAAAAATCCAAACAGAAATCTGCATACGCAGACCCCTCAATGTATATATAGAGGTATGGATGAGATATCAGGAGTATATACAGAATCACAACAAACAACGCATTTGACCATTAGCGACGCATGTCAAGGCTCTAGCAGTGCGGACTCCTCTAGTACAGCCGCCGATGTAGCGATGCAGCGACACTTATCTTTCCCACCACAACATCATATTAATAAGCGGTCAGCTGAACACCAATCCGACCGTTTTATCAATAAAGGAGCAAATGTACCTCATCGTGCTACACTGAGACCCGAACTAAGAAGCAATGCAATTACCGAGCAAGCGGTTTCAAGAGCGATACTTGAAGTTAAAACCCAGCAAACTTTTAATAATTTAACTGCTGATCCAATGAATGAAAATAATACGGCAGAAGGTTGGAGGTTAGCAGGGGGATATAAATCCAGACAAAGACGGAAAGATAATACCGTTATGGGAACCGGATCTAACACAACATTACAAGGAGTACCTAAATTTGAATATTTTCATGTCTTTCGTTTGCACCCCATCATATAAAGAAAACGATGTTACTGACTACTTAAAACCTCAGTTTCCTGAAGTTATATGTTCTAAATTAGAATCAAAATATTCTCATGAGTATTCCTCCTTTAAAGTAGGAGTATATGAGTGTAATGCTAAAAAAGTAATGGATTCCAGCATATGGGCAGCGGGCACCAAGATAAATAAGTTTTTTCATCTCAGAAAAAGGGACTCAAGCGACCAGATTGCCTCAAAATAAAAACAACTAAAAGTGACGATAATGAAAAAGAACTAAAGCTGTTCCATATTAACATACAGGGACTTTCAAACAAATCTGATGAACTTTTAGTTTTTTTAGAAGAATTTAATTATAATGTAGTGTGCATTAGTGAACACTGGTGTACAAATGACAACTTAAGTGCAATTAATATAGGCAACTATAAATTAGTAAGTTCGTTCTGTCGACAAAACCGTTTACATGGTGGTGTTTGTATTTTTGTAAAGCCATTTGTGCAGTGTAGATGTATTGACGTAAGCAAATATTCATTAGAAATGGAAGTTGAGTTTAGTGCCATAGAGCTGCTCCAGGGTAAAGTATTAATTATAGCTATTTACAGGCCTTGCAGTGGTCACTTTGATACTTTTTTGCAAGCTATTGAGCAATTAATTGAAAATTTTTACGATAAATATTCAAAAATTATTTTAACTGGTGATCTAAATATAAATTTCTTAAATACTTCCAAAAATCTTACTGATCTAATTTTAATTTTCGAAAGTTATGGAATGTCGGTACTGATAGATGTTCCTACAAGAGTGACGGCCGGCTCTTCTACATGCGTAGACAACATTATAACTAATTTTAATCAAAATGATTGTACTAGTGGTGTAATAGATCCACTTTTATCTGATCACTATGGGCAATTCGTTATTCTAAAAAGTAAAATGTTAACTAAGGAAACTGTAAGTTATGTCAGAAAAGTTACTTGCAATGCTATAAACGATATAAAAATGCACTTGGACAACTTTGATTGGTTCCCATTTTATAGTACCTTAAATATTAAAAGGCCTCTGAGTTTTTGGTTAGGGGGATTCAATCTTTAATTCATGCATATTTTCCGTTAAGGCAAATCGAGTCAAATCAACCAATTGTAAATTCGTACACCGAAGAACTGAGAAGAGAAAGGGAAAAAATATCAACCGTTAAGATACTAAAGGATGCTTCTGACAACCCTTTGTATGATGACCTCTACAGGGCACTAAGAAAAAATTATCAAAAACACATAACTAAAGCAAAAAAAGAGGCTTATGACCATTTGATTAATAATTCTGTAAACAGACCTAAAACTATCTGGAATATAATAAATTGCGAGAGGAAAAATAATAATAAAAACGATACATGTGAGATGACTCCTGATAACTTTAATGATACCTTTGTTTCCCTAATTACAAATATTGTAGACAAACTAACTTCTAGCACAAATCTCTCACAAGAGATATCAAATTCAATACCTATGCAAAATAGTTCATTTGTTATTTTACCCGTTACACAAGATGATGTCATTAGTGCTATAAATGACCTAAAAAGCTCACATTCTTTGGACATTTATGACATGAATAGCGTAATAATTAAAGCAACAAGTACTTATTTGATTGAACCGCTCACGCACCTCTTTAATAATTGTATAAGTTACGGTATCTTACCAGATTCTCTAAAAATTTCTCGCGTGGTTCCAATTTTTAAAAAAGGCAATGCCAATGAGGTAGAAAATTATAGGCCAATCTCAATAGTGCCCTTGTTTGGAAAAATGTTTGAAATTGTTTTGGCTCGAAACTTAAAGAAGTACTTTGAGACAAAAAATCTCTTGCACACTTGCCAATTTGCATACAGAGAGGGCCGTTCTACCATGCAGGCAGCTTCTATGGCCGTGGGATGCGCAGTCGATGGAATAGATAAGGGAGAGTATGTGTGTCTCACACAGTGCGATCTCAGTAAGGCCTGCGTATCTCATAGCTTACTAGTGGAAAAACTGTTTCGGTATGGAATTCGAGGATTGCCTTTTCAACTAATTAAATCTTACCTAACTTGTGGAAAACAATGTGTTTCTATAAATAATAACACTTCTAATCTAAGAGAGGTTAAACATGGGGTGCCTCAAGGCTCTGTCCTTGGCCCTTTACTATTTGTCGTGTATATAAATGATTTATTTACCTATTTATCGCCGAGCAAATGCATATGCTACGCTGATGATGCTTCCCTAATCTGCAGCAGTAAAAACCTTGAAAAACTAAATATTAATGCTGAAAACCTGTTGTCAAAAGCAAACACATGGTTTACTCAAAACCAGTTAAAAATGAATATGTCAAAAACACAGCAATTATTTTTATCAGCTAAAAATCAAACTGGGCAGCAAAACAACAAATTAAATTTTTAGGCCTTACTCTCGATGATCGTCTGGGTTGGGGTCCACATATAGATTTCCTCGCAGCTAAACTGTCCTCTACTCTTTTTGTAATGCGAAGACTCAAACCAATTATTAGTAAAGAAGCAATACTGACGGTTTATTACTCACTTTTCTACTCAAATATATCTTATGGTGTACACCTCTGGAGAAATTCTACCAGGTCTAAGCAAATCTTTATATTGCAGAAGAAAGCTATCCGTCTATTAGCCGGGGTTAGCGTGTACGACCACTGCAAGCCCCATTTTATTAATCTAAAAATTTTAACTTTACCTGGAATTTATATTTTATGACACTTGTTGGAAATTCACCAACATAAATCGGAGTTTCAACCGAATTCAGATTTTCATGAATATGGCACCAGATCCGCTAATTTACTTAGATTACCTAAATTAAGACTGCATAAATCCTCCGATAGCTCACCTAATCTGAATTTATATAACTTTTTGCCTGAATATATAAAAGAATTAAATCTTAATGTATTTAAACGAACAATAAAAATGTTTTTAACCAATTTAGCTCCCTATTCTGTCGAGGATTTTTTTAAAAGTAATATTAATGAATATTTGAAGTGATAATGTTATTTTATGTACATAGTTTTACTCGTAGTTTGTTTGTAATTTTTGTATAAATGTCTGCTTTATATCTATTTAAGTTTTTACATCTAGGGCCACTTACATGTGACTCATTTACCTGATCTGCTACAATTGTATGTTTGTACAGAACAGTAGTCAATAAAGTATCTATCTATCTATCTATACAATATACATGTATAAATGAGTTGTAGATATATGAGTATGAATGAGCGAATAAATGTGTTGTATATACTATTCATGTTTTATGGTAGTCCCCATAGATTAAGTAACGTGAAATGGAGTTTTTTGACAGTCTTTCTCCATAGTCAAATACCTGCCAACATTTTCGCTCCTTAAAAGCATAGCATACATAAGAAAATAGGCGTCCGTAGGTAAGCCAAAGATCAAAACGCTTGGAATGATATTATCCTAAGTAAGCTAAGTTGCTCACAGCAATGTCACGAACCTACATGTAAACAATCTTAATAACATTGGCATGTTGCGTAACCCTACTGTTAGCTCATACGGGCCAGTTAGGGATTGAAACTCAATATGTGTTTAGTATAGAGCTGTATCAGTAGTATTAGGGCACTATTGTAAAGGAAACAATCAAATAATTATGATGATTGATTGATTGATTTAAAAATCCCTGCCGCCTATTAGAGTTTCAAGTGTAATTGTGTATGTTTGCGAAATGCCCTCGTAGTTCCGTCCGATCGCGCGCCGCATCGCTTGACGTTGCTTTGGTCCGATTCAATGGAAAATAAAATTTGCGTCAGGTTTCAATTTCGAACGAATTGCATTTCGCACGTAAGGGAAGGGAAAATATCCGTTTCCGAAACCGAATCATGGCCTGAAATCTTGAACCTCGTGCGCAATGTTGGGACTTAGTTTGTTGCCTGAAACTCATTCCGTAACGGGATTTAGTACTGCTTTTTGTCAGAGACTTTTTCTTCCATCTATTCCAGCCTTAAACAGCCAACAGATCCTTTTCACAGGGCTCTACCGACGGGGACTTCTACCGACAGGGTATTTCTACCGACGGGGTACTTCTACCGTCGGGTGCACTTCTACTGGCGAGTTCTACTACGCCTAACTAAGAGTCAAGTATTCGATTGGTCTTTCTTGACCGGGTTAACTACATGTAGAATTATCCCTTTCTTTCTTCTACCCTTCTTTGGTTAAGGAAGTAGCTGATTTCTGTGATCTGTCTCTACTGGAGCAGATGTCTTCTGATTGTAAAAAATCTGTTTTCTTTTATTTTTATATTTTCGTTAATTGCTGGTTGGCGTATACCGGATTAGTTTGCTTACAAGTCGTTAATTTTTATTTTTCTACCAAACATAATTTTAACTTTTCTTTATTAAATACGGTATATATTTCTGAGGAACCCTCTGTTTGCCTTATGTTTTTTACCTAAAAGTTTGCTTGACTACTTTTAACTTACAACAATTCTAATTTCGGACTGAATATTAATATATCTGGTCAACTGTGTCAGCTGAAACATTCTAGTTTTCTCTTATTGAATGCTCAATTAACTAAATTCAATAAAGTTATAAGTTGTATTTTTTCTCACGGTCATTAATTTTAGATACCTGTAGTCAGATTAATTTCAGATACCAGCATTTAAAGAGCCACTATATCGATATTGCGGCCTAGCGGACATTGCGTTATTCGTTAAATTGTTTTTTTTTTACTAACTTTTGGAAGCAAACTTCGCCATAAGTAAGCTATCCTAGACTAGGAGTCATTGCGTTTAATTTAAAAAAAAAAGTTTATTCCTTAAGGTTTGATCCATTGATTGTTTCAATAACGCTTAGTCATACTGGTCAGGGTAATTACGCGGCCGTACCAGCGCTTTTTAACCGATACCTATAAATATATATATGTAACTAGTTAGCACCGTGTAAACAAATAATGATTTGCTTTTTTTGCGACTTTAAGTGATTATTTGTTTGCGTTACTGAAATTCTTCTTATTAAGAGTGATTATTTGATAGTTGCGCAAATTATATAGACACTGTTTTATAGCGTTAATTCCGAAAATATGCTCTCTTTAGCTATACGTCAACAACAGATTGACTCAGACCTTTAAATTCTCAGTACAGTAAATATTTCATGCATTCACTTAGGCCAATCATTTGTTTTTCGTGAAGTAACCAAGTAAAGTTAATCGCTTTCTTTTTTTACTTATAGTCGTTATTGTCAGGCAGAGAGTGTACCGGGGTACCACAATTATTAGTACTTTTTTTTTGGTCCGAAATGTCATGTAAAAAATTTCAACTCAGTAGTTTTTTATCTTTATAATACGATTATAATCAACCAGTTCTATTTGGTAATAAACTAATTCTTTGTTAATCTATTTACTTGTTTTATTCGATTGTTTTTTAAAATCAGTGCTCCCAAAGGAGAGGGCCGCTAAATTAAGTATCGGATTTTTTTTATTACTTGCGCTCAATAATTGAAACGTTCTGGATTTTACTTTTGATTAATATTTGAGTATTTGTTTATCACTGACTTTAGTTTTCTTTGGTTAAAATTTGAGTATTTGATTATTACTAACTGTTTTTTTTTAATTAATTTTTGAATAATTATTTTTCTATTGCTAATAAGGATATATTTCTGTTATTTAAATCTGATCTTATTTTCTAACTTAAGTTTGTTGTTTTATTGAACGGTTTTCTTGATAGAAAAAAAATAACACATTTTCGCTTATCTTTTATTTTGTCGCGAAGCTTAAGCTAAAACAAGTTCCATATTTGAATTATGGGATATTTCTAGCTTGTGCCGTCTACAAACCCGTGGCGCCAAAAATAAATCAAACCCACGCCTACTCTCTGACATTTGAGCTAGGGCCTAATTTGTACGCTCGGCGACAACTCGTTCTAGCATACGCATCGACTCTCGTAAATTCATACACTTTTAATTTTAAATTCTACAGCTTTAAATTGTTCTTTTAATTTGAGAATTATTCACTCTCGGTTCCTTCTAAGCTGGAGTGAATATTTTGCCCCTATTAGAGGGACAGGAAAAGCGTAACAAGCTTTATTTTATTAGAGATTGGAAGAACACCAAATATTAAAGTTGCATATTGGCACCGTGAAAAATAATTTTTGAATAGCAGATATACATTACAAAATCAAAAAAAAATTATTTAATGAATTAAAGAGTTCGCTTTAGACATTAAATTATATTTGCGGATACGTTTTCCATAATGTCAGTAAATACCGTATCAACTTTAAAAGTCTTAATATTCTCTGTAGTTGTCGGTTTCGTCTGAACCTCATTTCGTTACTTCTTCATTCCTGATATATTTCATATCATTGAAGACGTGTTTCAGAGGGATTGAACAGTGAATTTTGAAATTTCGATTTTTGCATCCGAATTTTTTATTATTTCGATATACAATAAAATCAATTATTCGATGGGCGCCCGAGCAATGGCTGCTGAGTTAGTGTCTATGGATTTATCTCTCACTGAACAATAAACCACGCACGTTGCAATTCTGGGTATTTTCTGCACAAGATTATTAGTAATTAAATTCTCTGTAATAAAGTATGCTTCATAAATACGTATAATTAAAATATAAGTGATTAATCGAGACTTCAATAGTTACTATGGATAAAAGGGCTCTCAAGTAAATTACCAAGCCGAGAATTCCGCTCCTTTGTTATTTCCTATGTCGCCAGAGACTAACTGTTACTAATTTGCATTTTGTGGCCGACATGGCTTATTATTACGTTAATGTTCACTATGAATGTCTCGTAAACACACTAGGAATTTAGTCGTTTCAAGCTGTTATTATCATCACAATTTTATGGTAAAAGCTTATCCTCGCAATCGGGAATTCGGTGTTCAGACTTAGTAACGACAATTGTTATTAACCTTCTCCTAGCAAATCATCCTTATTGCGCGCTGCTCTCAACTTAATGAGCTTGATTTCGAATTCCCTCTGTACGTACTCGATTGTATAGGTGTTTATTACTCCTTGGATTATTTGCCTGATTGTTGTTCTACGTGATTTCACGATAAGTATCCATGTTATACTCATGCTGTTACATCAGATTCTATGTATATTCACAGTTTCACAAGATGGATGCCGTATTATTTTTGTGGAATTATTTGAGCTCACCCTCTTAATTTGATTTCTCTTCCAGTTTTTGATACTGCTCTTCGAATTTTTCTTTGTACTTGCCATAAAATATACACCAAGTCCAGAATTCGAGTTGCTATAATGGAGACAAGCTCGGAGGCTTTTCATCTGAGGTAAAAACTCAGGCCAGTGGAAGATATATAAACTTGTTCTAAGGATTTACTAGGATATATCTGATGCACTCAGCAAGATCAGAATTCAACATTTTTTTTCTAGGGAACCAGCCTGTAAAGTCTGGTAGGTATCCTCACGAATTTTAACCAAGAAACGTTAGATCTTTTAGCACCAAATTACTTCCTAAGAAGCCTGTCTCTGGACGACAAGCAGTCAAGTCAATTATTATTTGGTTGGCTAATGGCCAAATTTCACTGAAATCTATCTAGGAATGATGGAACCACAACAGCTTCCACGTAGATCAACAATAATATTTTCAGACAGCCAAACGGCCCTCAAAATACTTGAATCCAACCAATGCCGTTCTTAAGCAGCAAAATTTATACGTTTTGTGTTTAGTTTAGGTTAGTTTGAGTTATCGCAGAATACAGCGGCTGCAGCTACAGTAAAATCTGACAGCTAAAAAACGAAAATAGAGAAACTGCCTGGAATAAGTAGCTTGATAGCCTGATATTTTTCAAGTAAAGTACAGAAGTAAGGTGGGTAATAGTACGTTCCTAGCTAAGTGCAAACCTATGGCATTGTAAAAGTAGAATACTTAATGTAGTAGTGGGTAAAACAATGGATAACATCTGTGGAATAGTAAAATGTACTATCTTATCCCCCACCATATTTCCTACCTACCAACACTTTAGCAATTGTGTATAGTATATTATAACGTGCGATTGACAAAATTAATTTTGACGTCAACAAGTTTTGTTTTCCTCTACCAAATCACTCCCATATGTGTAAAGTGGTAGAGTTTAGCAAAAAGTATGCTAGGAACTAAATTGCTGAAAATATCAATGCTAATTAAGCTAAAATCCTTAAAACCTATGTACCAAGATCTCTGATAGCCAAACTACCAGATTCATAAACTGGGCTTAGGATATGCAGCAGGGTGTCGGGTCAAAAAGAAATATTGTAAACTAGAAAGCGTAATAACAAAAGAACACTCAGTCTAATGTTTGTACTTAATACTTGACATTGCAGGATCAAATATTATGAGTATTATCTAAACATGTTTTAAAAACAATCAGTCAAATATCAACAAAATTTAGTATAAAATAAAGGGCAAATCAAGTAGACGATAACTTATCTGGTTGAGTAGTTCCCTTTTAATTAAGGCAAAACGCTCCTCCTGTAATAAGCTCAAACCCTCCCGATCCTGATTATCTGGTTAAGTAGTTCCCTTTGAATTAAGGCCAAACGCTTTTCTGGTGACCAGGGTCAAACCTCCCGACCTTGACTATCTGGTTAAGTAGTTCCCTTTTAATTAAGGCCAAACGATTTTCTGGTAACTAATGTCAACCTCCCGATCTTGACTTTCTGGTTAAGTAGTTCCCTTTTAATTAAGGCCAAACGCTTCTCTGGGAACCAAGATCAAACCTCCCCTAAAGTTACGTCAGTGTAAAAGTAAAGTCTAAAAGTAAAGTAAAACGTAAAGTAAAAAGTAAAGTGAACCATAGATAAAAGTGAAACCTAATTAAAGCATACCAATATAACTGAAACGAATCAAAACGCTTCCTAAAAATCTAAAATAAAAGTAAAACACATTCCAAGGTTACTAGCAAATTATTTCAAGGAAACGCACTAGATCGAGTCCGGTCTCTCCTAGAAGCTTCGTTGACACGTGGTGGAGGCCGCCATTTTTGATCCCGAGAGCCAAGTAGCAGAGGGACCGTCTGTCCCAGTCGTCGACACGTTTTGGAGGCAGCCGTTTGATCCCTGTACATCGGACCGAGGACCATGGATTCACCGCCGAGGAGATATCCTTTGGAGGTGCCGTTCGGATCCGCAGTGACGTTTTTTGGAGGCAGCCGTTCAGACTCCTAACTCCGGAGGCGGTTCAGATGCAGTGAAGTCACATGCTGGAAGGGCCTTTTCGACCTTTCTACAAGTAACGCTATTCTGACTCCCGGACATATAAGTATTGTCACGACTTGTGTTTTTTATCTGTGACGACACGCCTTACTTAGCGTGTAGGAGAGTAACTCAGATTTAGGAACGCACTACGTCAAGCTGAGAAGAGATAATAAAGGAGACACATCGATAAAAACAATAACAAGTTTATTTACAAACAAACTTAACAACGGTTAGATTGTATACTAATAAAGGCGTGTTTAAGATTATAGATGAATTAAGAGTTTACACTATACCCAATTAATATGAAATGCATGTCTTCTCGAGGGAGGCTTAGTTCAAAGTTTGTCTAGCAAGCGACGTTACTATTTTATTAATAAAGTTTATGTGAGCGGGTTGTCTTTTATTTAGGTATTTGTTCTGATATTTATAAGGTAAGTATTTTAAGTTTATCACGAATTGCTAAGGCACTTTCACTACTTTTTAAAACTCCCCAAAAACTATCCCTTTACTAGAAGTTCTAATACTTCATAAATTCGACTCTCTCTATACTTTTTAGTAGCCCCCGAATGCCGTATACCTATGCATACGTTCACCCAGGTTAGATAAGGACCTGACAACCTTATACCTGTGTATAAGTGTTCTCAGTTATGGGGGTTGTGGGATAGAACAACTAGAAGTGGACGTACCTGTGTACTGTCCAGCGACCAATCGAGCGGTTTGAGAGACCCGAGAGTCTGATTAACTCGGCGTTTGCCGGCGTATTTATATGTTACAAAATGCTGATGATTGCATCATTAAGGATTAAAGTCGCTCCCGTCGACCGCTCAAATTGTTTATAATTAACAGTGAATGTTTATATAACATTTTTCAAGTTCAAGTTCAAACTTGCGACAGGGTGATATTTAATTAATGATTTTAATTAGTTCACAGTATATATCGTCATTTTCTTTCTAAGCCATTTTTTGACAGGTGCTGTTTTAATTGCTGACATACAGGGTCAGTAATTTTTTTTGTCTTTCGTCGGATTTAAGTAAATCTCCGAACACAATTCATATTCATTGGGATCCACAAGGTTAAAATCGTGTATCAGCTTCTCTGCAGATTTGAGATACCATCAATCAACATTACTGAGTATTACTGAAGAGGACCATAATGAAGAAGACAATTTTGAGCAATTTTATATTTTAAGCACAAATATCAATAGTATCATACCTTAGATAAAAGAAAAAAATCACCCTTATGAGAGAAAAAAATAAACAGTCTATGCAGATATAGAGAAATGTAGCTAAAGTATAGTTACAATTTTAAACGCAAAGTGTTAGAGATAGGTACCATACTGGGAAACTCATAGCAAAAGCACTTGGGCGTTGGAATAATTGGAAAATTGAGAAGTAAAATGGAGAAAAGTGACAATAGAGTTACCGTTGTAAACGGAAGTGTTAACGATAAGTATCCTACTGGGAATATCGTATAGGTAAAACACAAAGGCGTTGACATAAAGCATAGCTGAAATCATATAAAACTCTTATCTAAGGTCCAACACGGAGACATTAAGGTAACAGTAACTAGAAAAAAGCAGCGTAAATATAGGAAGAAACCCGCATCTATAAAGAAATAATACACTAGGGGATACGACAAACTGGACCAAGATCGGAGGGAACCAAAAAAAAAAAGAAAAAAAAAATAAATAAAAACAACTAGAAAACCCGTAACTAAGTAATTAGGAACCAACCATATCTAAGTTAACACAAAGAAACCAAAAATTAAGCAAGAGGTAACCAAAACTAAGTAAATGCACAGAGACTCGACACTAAGAAGAAATCAGAAATCAAGCAACTAAAAATAGGAAATTAGGGAATATAAATAAAAATAGGACAAATATGTTAGGAATATGTAAATATAATTTGGAACGCGAATGTTGATGATCAGTATCTGAGAAATTAGAGAAAATCATAACGCAAACATGTCGGCATCCAAAGAGAAAGAAGGTTCATATAGAGAAAAATGGAGGCATATATAACTTAGAGAAGTTATAATTTTCAATGCAAGTGTTAACGACTGGTACCACATTTTGGGAATCATTGTAAAAACACGGAGGCATTAGAAAAGCACAAGTTATAATTTTAAATGCAAGTGTTTAACGATAGTACCATTTTGGGAAAATACATAGGCATTTAATTATAAGAGGAATCAAAGGGTTATAGTATTGAGAGTACGAGAATTATAATATTGAACTACATTAAAAAGAGAAACTAGAAAGTAAAATTATATAGAGGTCACATAGGGAATATTGTAGCCAACTGTCGAAGAGAAGTACCTTATAGGGAAGATCATAAGACACTTGGGCAACATGTCAACCTAGAAGATGAAATTGGAATCTACATAGGGATGCATATGTATAGATGTATATATAAAGTTATAAGGAAAAATAGACATAGTAAACTAGAGTAGTAATAGAGAAAAAGGAAAATAAGTTAAAAGTTATAAATAAGAGGAAAAATGAGAGAAAATACATCACAGAAATATCGATTGATACGGTACATAAAAATAGTTATACCACGTAAATTAGAGAAAAGCCAAATAAGGGAGTATATAATATGGATTAAGATAAGGAAATAAAATTAGGCACCTATTATTAACGATAAGTTAAACATAAGCGATAAACTTGTAATTTATGTGAGATAATTTACACCGAAGAAACAACCATTGACCTCTTAGAGAATGCACCGACCCTAATAGGGATGATACTAATTAAAAATAGTAATATACACATAAAATCATCGGTTAAAACAATATAATGGGCGTCTGTCTAAATAATCCACATATTTACTAAATGTCCATTGTTATTAGTATTGTTCTATCCCGGCAATGTTTACGATCAACGTAATAAACATATCAATGTTATATAATCACAAACAGTCGGCAATATTTCTCAAGGCAGACCAAGTTTACGTGCTAATTTTTGTTATTATGTTTAATAGAAACAAAATTCAAAACGCCGACGGAGAGTTACGATGTACGTTTCAAAAAATAAACAAGCAAGCCATAGACTTTGAATTCGCTGACAATAGTTGAAATAAAAATATGCACTTGTAGGTATACGTAATTTTAACATAAGCTAGGACATGCTAATACCTAAATATAACTCAGATAATTTGAATATAATTTTAAGCGTTTTATAATTTATGGAAATATCAGCCGGCGATTTTATAAGTTAAAAATAAAAAACCACTGATTAGTGTAAAATAAATATATATGGGAATAATACACAGAGGGAAGAAAATAATAATAAATATAATGGAAATAATTAGTGTAAAATAAATATAGATAATAAGTTAAAAATAAACATGTAGGATAGGTAAACAATCCGTTCTTTGATGACCCCATCATAAATGAGCTGGTGCCCTGCCGGAATTTCCAGGGGCCACGCCTAATCCCGGACCACCAAGAAATACGTAATAGAAAACTCGAAGCGCTACAAAGAGAAAGGAGAAACAAATTGAAGGGCACACCTTTCGACAAAAAAAAGAAAAAATGTGAATTCCTACAATAAGGACTTCCGGGAGTGCACGCCTGGCTTCTCTACGGTATGCACGAACAAATCTTCTTTTTTTAACAGAAAGAAAGCGGGTGAAAAAAATACGACAGTCAAACAACAAGGGAATTTTTTTTAAGGGATTATACAATTTTTTTACTTACAGCAGGGCACTTCTATCATTTACACTTTAAATTCTAAGACACAGAGAAAAATACGACCAAAGGAATTTTTTTTTATTTATTGGAAATATATAGGATGCAGTATATAACGGGATACTGGGTCAGGAGAAATGCAAGGTATCAAAAAATAGTTCTCGATTGTCTTAACACCAATATGTTTTTTAATAATATGTACAGCAATGTTCAATTTCGGCTACACATACACGGCAGAACAACTAAAAAATAATATGATACTTGCATATGTTTCGGGCATCGCTTAATAAAAATATGCTGTATGATTTTAAATACGAATTAGTACTGGGTGATAAAAAATTGAAATGACAGTCATTTAAAAAGTTTTTTTTAAGATAGAAAACAAAATGTTAATATTAAGCACTTATATTGGGTTTATATTTGTTACATGAACCTGAAGCACTCATTAGTCAATGGCGATGGAGTCATGATATACACAGCAGCCAAAAAGGAGTCCGACAAAGATTCTGAATTTAGTAAGGACGCAGATCGAGACCCCTTGGCTGGAATACAGGACCGAACTATGTCAAGAATATCTAGTGCTCAGACATAACCTAAATTTAAGTAGGTACAGAACGATATGACTATTCGAACATTGAGGACAGCTGGTTATTATTATTTAAGGGGGTTCCACTCCTTTTTGAACATATTCATCAAAAATGAGTTTTTGAGCGTCTCTAAGATAACGAATTTAGTTACTCCTTTTCTCAATCAAGTCTTTATTTATTGAGCAGATTCTTTCCTTTTTAAACTTTCTAATCGTAAAGATGTTTTGCATTGGGGACCAATGATAGTTGGAGGGGGACATGTGTAAACTAGAAAGCGTAATAACAAAAGAACACTCAGTCTAATGTTTGAACTTGGTACTTGACATTGAAGGATCAAATATTATGAGTATTATCTAAACATGTTTTAAGAACAATCAGTCAAATATCAACAAAATTTAGTATAAAAGAACGGGCAAATCAAGTAGGCGATAACTTATCTGGTTGAGTAGTTCCCTTTTAATTAAGGCAAAACGCTCCTCCTGTAATAAGCTCAAACCCTCCCGATCCTGATTATCTGGTTAAGTAGTTCCCTTTTAATTAAGGCCAATCACTGTTTTGGTGACCAGGGTCAAACCTCCCGACCTTGACTATCTGGTTAATTAGTTCCCTTTTAATTAAGGCCAAACGCGTTTCTGATGACCAGGGTCAAACCTCCCGACCTTGACTATCTGGTTAAGTAGTTCACTTTTAATTAAGGCCAAACGTTTTTATAGTAACCAAGGTCAACCTCCCGATCTTGACTTTCTGGTTAAGTAGTTCCCTTTTAATTAAGGTCAAACGCTTCTCTGGGAACCAAGATCAAACCTCCCCTAAAGTTACGTCAGTGTAAAAGTCAAGTGTAAAAGTAAAGTAAAACGTAAAGTAAAAAGTAAAGTGAAACATAGATAAAAGTGAAACCTAATTAAAGCATACCAATATAACTGAAACGAATCAAAACGCGCATAACAATTTAAACTAAAAGTAAACTCAAGGGAGCCGAATAGGTCGAGTCCGGTCAGTCCTCATTGAATGGTCATGCGTTCTACGCTATTCTAGGAAATTGTATTTAAACATGGTCGTCATTCTAAGTGCATTCCTTCCTGTATCTGAAGACCAATATACGTACAGTTTGTTTCGAATTAAGCGAGTCGTTATTCCATCTGATATACAACCCCCAGCTCAAGGAGCAACGACGCCAGTATTCCCACTCAGTAGCACGCATCTGGGAGCGCCCAAATTCCTTTTTGACCATATGATACAGGGGTAACAAGACTAATGATGATCCTAAGCTTTGTAAAATGCGACATGTCTTCTGGAATTACAGTTTTTCTCTCTTTTTTACCTAAAATATGTGAAATCCTAAGCACATTTAATCTACTAATTAATTAATACCCAGTCCTTAGTTTGAACTTAAAGTTGGAAAATATTACGGCATTCAAGATAAATTATAAACAACGTAAGCGACCAGCGCAGGCAATTATGAATCTCAGAGTTACAATGGTCAGCAGATTCTATGATATAAATATTTAGGCGGACCATCAGTCCGACAGGCCTTTGTCTCTCAACTATTCCGCTCTAAATTTGCTGCAGTCCACAGGGACGTGGCTTTGTGTTTCTACCGATATCCTAATTCTCAAACCCAACTCAAGACATGTAGCTCACAAAAGCGTATTTGTTGAAAAGACTTAAAATTTATTTAATATAACCAATGTTCTATTTCTAATAATAGCTGAGATCGCAATATAAAGAAAAAATTAGAAGCAGATAGTAAAAATATAACACGAGATGATATCTTTTTGAAAATTTAATTTACTTACTTATATGTTCCAAACGTAATTATATTGATTCTTCCTACGCATGCCACTTCAACAATAAAAAATGTCCCTTTTCAGATAAAATGTCTTGCGCCGCTTTGATTAGAACAGAATCAAATCGTTCGGACAATGCCCCCGGGGAATTTCCTACGAGACGACTATAGTCCCTTATTTTGCTTTCTACACTAATTCGGCTAGCAAAAGCTCATATCAACGAGCCACTTCTTTTATCAGTGTTATCAATGTTTGTTATTTTTATTATAAATATTAATTATACGTATATCAAAAGATACTTTATATTATGTAGAACAGTATAGATATTACTAGGCACAAAAAGCAATTCCAGATTTAAGCATGTTGACATGTTTCTAGTATTTCCGCATTCAGTAAAATTGTTGATGTAATTTAAAATGAATCGAAAACATTTTGTGGTCATTTTGGGGCCTGAAAGAGCAATTTAATTATTGGACAGGGAAATTGAAAATAATTGCATAAAAGGGCGATTTTTTATGTTCAAATGATGAATAGCTTTTTTGGAAAATGAATTTAACCAATCTATATTGATTAGTTGGAAGCTCTCACTCGGTAACTTTTGAAATTAAGTCTTGTCAGCGTAGTTAAATTAATTTGTTACTAATATTTTTTCTAATTTTCAAACTGAGATATGAAGAGGGTAATGGGTGTGTCAATTTGTGGTTTAATTTGGCAAACATTCAATATTCTATTCCACAAAAATATATTGTGCAATTTGCAGCTTTCATTACTCCTAACAACATTTTTCCTCAATTTACTTTTGTCGGAACATCATTTGTGTTTGGTGTTAAAATTTACCAAATATATGAAAGGGAGAAATTACTTCAGAAATAAACTCGGCCTACCTTTGAGCTATTATAAATGGTCAACTAAACATCTCTGGATCATACTGAACTCTATGTTTACCTCGAAGGAACAAGTAAGCTGGCAACTAATGCTCTTTGGGCTTGTAAAAAGCTATTGGATGCGTATGGGTTCAACAGTCGATGGATTTATACAGTTGTGGGATTATCGCATGGTGGACCAGTACGCAAACAGTTAGGGCTAGGGCTCAGTTTGACAGAATTTAGAAACTGGCTTGCATGAAAATTATAGGTGCAATGAGAAGGGATTTCGAGGGTCTATCTAGATTGCCGCATCTCCACCTATTCCCGAAACTTGAGGCTTTGAGGCGCGTATACAGGCTGAGAGAGCTCGACCACCTAGGGACAAAAGTAGCACCAGGGTATACCTCAAAACCTGATGAATGCCAGGACCTCTTAGTGAGAACGGACAATATACTGCCCACAATCAGATCAGGTAACCTCCCCAGATTTTACAAGCCCTATAGAAATACGGGGTTATGAGCGGATCGCATGCCACGCCCATTTAATGGGATCAGCTGCTACACATAAGGCTTTCACCCTTGTGGCTCATGCAAAAATGGTCCAGCTCGAAATGCATGTGCTCCTCAAATGCGTGTATAAGAACCTATTAAGAGCATTCAGAGGAAAGGATATCTACATTTACTCGAACAGCAGAGCTGCTCTGTCGGCCTTTGAATCTGATAGAGCTCATTCTGCGCTGATGTCTGAGTGTAGGGACGTATTGGCGTTCTTGGTCACTCATAACAGGGTCAGTGTTTTACGGGTTCTGGGAAACACGGCTGATCATTTGTCACTACAAAATTTTGCAATGCACCCAGTGGGAGCTGAGTCTATCTGAGATTGTAATAAGTGTGTCCTACACTATGGCCGCCGCCATTCTGAGAAATGTTTTGAATGAGTGGGCTAAGGATCTATGACGGATTACTCCAGTAATGAGGCAGGCTTATCTAACGCCTTGCAGGATTAGAACTTTTCTGGCCGTAAAGAGAGGGGACATCAAGCTTGTGATAGGGCTCCTCATATGTATTTACATCTGGTCCCGATTATAGAAGATTCGGAATTATGGTGATAGTCGGAAGACGAGAAATCGTCCAATCATCAGTTTGACAGAATTTAGAAACTGGCTTGCATGAAAATTACAGGTGCAATGAGAAGGGATTTCGAGGGTCTAACTAGATTGCCGCATCTCCACCTATTCCTGATACCTGAGGTTTTGAGGCCCATATAGGCTGAGAGAGCTCGACCACCTAAGGGACGAATGCAGCACCAAGGTATACCTCAAAATCTGATGAATGCCAGGAACCGTTAATCAGAACGGACAATATACTGCCCACAAGCAGATCAGGTAACCTCCCCAGATTTCACAAACCCCATAGAAATACGTGGTTATGAGCGGACCGCAGGCCACGCCCATTTAATGGGATCATCTGATACACATAAGGCTTTCGCTCTTGTGTCTTATGTAAAATTGGTCAAGCTCGAAATGCATGTGCTCCTCAAATGCATGTATAAGAACTTATTAAGAGCATTCAGAGGGAAAGATATAACAGAGCTTTTCTGTCGACCGTTGAATCTGATAGAGCTCATTCTGCGCTGACGTCTGAGTGTAGGAACTTTTTGGCGGCCTTGGCCGCGCATGACAGGGTCAGTGTTGTATGGGTTCTGGGACACTCGGCTGATCATCTGTCACTACGAGATTTTGCAATGCATCCAGTGGGAGCTGAGTCTACTTGAGCTTGTAATAAGTGCGTCCTACACTATGGCCGCCGCCATTCTGAGAATTGCTTTGAATGAGTGGGCTAGGGATCTATGATGGATTACTCCAGTAATGAGGACATCAGGTTTGTGCATTTATATTTGGTCCCGATTATAGTAGAAAAATCGGAATTATGGTGGTACTCAGAAGACGAGAAATCGTCCAATCATCAGTTTGACAGAATTTAGAAACTGGCTTGCATGAAAATTACAGGTGCAATGAGAAAGGATTTTGAGGGTCTAACTAGATTGCCGCATCTCGTCCTATTGCTGAAGCATGAGGCCTTGAGACCTGTATACAGGCTGAGAGAACTCGATCACCTAAGGGACAAAATTAACCCCAAGGTATACCTCAAAATCTGATGAATGCCAGGAACTCTTAGTGAGAACGGACAATACACTGCCCACAGTCAAGCAACCTCCCCAGATTTTACAAACCCTATAGAAATACGTGGTTATGAGCGGATCTCAGGTCACGCCCATTTAATGGGATCATCTGCTACACATAAGGCTTCCACACTTGTGGCTTATGCAAAAATGGTCCAGCTCAAAATGCATGTGCTGCTCAAATGCGTGTATAAGAATCTATTAAGAGCATTCAACGCTTTGAATGAGTGAGCAAATTACTCCAGGAATGAGGCAGGCTGACCCAGGGCCTTGTAAGGTACGAACTTTTCTGAAGAGAGGGGACATCAGGCTTGGGATAGGGCTCCTCACACGCATTTGCATCTGGTGCAGATTTTAGAAAATCCGGAAGACGAGGAATCATCCAATCATGTCCTTGCTGCCTGTTCAAAGTTGGTTGGGGTAAGAGAGGTGCATTTCGAAAACTGTGTGTTGAATCCGGCGTATCTAAGGAAGATCCAACCGAGGAAGCTGTATGTCTTCGCCAGGAAGGCTGGTCTACCGAGCTGAATTAGTACGGTAATGGACGCACAATAGGCACAGACTGGTGACCTACGTGCAAGGGTCCTTCCTTATTCATTCTTATTATTTTAGGACTAACATATTATTATTAATCAACTATAATCAGTAAAATTACATGAACGTAATCGTTTATTAGCAATCCTGTTTAAATTTTCTTTAGCTGAGCTTTTGTAGATATTAATCATATTTCCTGATGTGATTCATAAAATTTATTTTTATTTATTTTTATATGAAATCTAAAATAATAGTATTAAATAAAATTACACCGATTAATCAAAATTTTCACTGTGCTGTAAATTACTCATATTAATTTAGTTAATTGTTACCACTTATAATAATTTTCAGCAATAAACTGCAGTATATTTTATAATAATGATGTTCATTATTCTGAAATTTAATCATTTTATCAATTATTGTTCAAGTTTTACGTTATTTTAGGTGATAAATTTTTGTGTGCTAATGAAATTAAAAACATTTAATATATTAAACTTTTTTTTAAGTTATGTACAAAATATTATAATATTATAAAAAGTTATGTAACGAGGTCTAATATGTTTTAAAAGGAAAACTGTCCGTAATATTTCATACCGTTCATCAATTTCCGGTAATTTTTTGTACCTGCATCGAACAAGCTAAACGACTTATTCCTTAATGGCCAGGGAAATGTTTTCTCACGTAGCAGGCCATCAATCTCTCGGCATGTCTTCGAAAATCGACGACCTAGGTATCCGTTACTTTATATTCCGCAAATTTTCCATTTTATCTTGCCAGTTGCTAAATGTACTTACTGGGTAAATGTTAAAAGCATGTCTTTAATTGCTGATATTGATAGAATTTAGTGGAACGTAAAAGAAACTATCTGAGTGAATTATCTTGCATTGCACCTTTCTGCTGTATTTAGCTTAAAAATACGTAAAACGAAGCTGCAGCGTGAGAAAAAGATCACTGTGTTTTTCAGCTACGTGGGGTTTAAAATTTGTTGTTTTATATTTTAGAAATATTTACGAGACATTTGCATTGATGGGCATAATTAACACTTAAACTACCGATGTTATCTATGGCAAAGGTTTCAAACCATGCTCAAATTGCATATTTTAAAGCAACCTTTCATCCGAACACAATAGATGGTAACAATTACTACATTCCTACAGATCAAACATATTGATTATTTTTCGGATCAGTGCGATTTTAACGGTACGAGCGGGTAGTCATCAATTTTAGTAGATTGATTCAATTATTTTTTAGAATATCGACTTGCGGATAAGGTAAATATCATTTAATTTGGGTTTTATTCAGTATTTTCACGTCTTGAAATGTTGTATGAAGTAATATTTATTGGTATTAATAAAAATTATAACATAGGCTCAATTTTGTGAGGCCAGAAGAGATGGTATAGTCATGTGGCTTAACCAATGAGGAAGCTATTGAAGTGGCCTATGATATACCATGCACGCCCAACAGATTTTTATCGAACTTCCTGATTCATCAGCACTTGCTGATGAGGATTCTCGCGAAGGAGATGATGGTAAAACGGTTGATAATCTGTCGGGATTACAACTTCGTGGCCCAGCCGAAATTGAAATTGCTGTACATTATTTTATTTCCGATAAAAGGGAACCGTTCGCTAATATAGACCACTTTCAAGAATAATTAATTAAGCAATGATATAATATTGATTTTTTATGTTCGGCACACACACACACACACACACAAGAAAAATCCTGTACCACTTAACAAGCGGTGAGTGTGCGGCGAAGACAGTAGACTTTGGACTTGAAGCGCTGTAGGTTGCAGTTTTCGGGAAAGACGTTGCTCGGAAGTCCATTACAGCACGAGGCAGTCCTCCAAACAAACGACTCCCGTGCTTGTGTCTGACGGGTGTTTCTGTTTGGTTCAATTCTGGGATAAATCATAAGTGCCAGGTTGTTTGAACACCTTCCGTAGTAGTATCAGTAGTAAGAGAGATGTTCGCCACTTTTCTTCGATGTTCAAAGCTGTCAGTAATCGACAAGACGATAGTTAATATGCCCTTAGTCCCCGGCAGCCCTTCATTGGGCAGAGGGTGCGAAGAATCCCCGGGTGCTTTAAAATTTCAACCTGGAACGTACAAGGTATGTGCGGAAGTGGAAGGATCCACAATATTATCAAAGAAATGACGAGACTTAACGTCCAAATAATGGAAATTAGCGAAACATGGTGGCCAAACATTGTATTGTATATGTAAACGTGAGTGGGTCCAAATAGGACCCTCCACTGCGACCCTTGGTCTATTGTGGCTCACATCTGTGTTTTCCACTATGACAGAGGCTCGATCCTTTTCATGAAATCGAACAGCTTTCTGGGGTGGATAGTTTTCAAATCTGCAAGTGTTATTTGAGTATTTCCAAAGACTGTTTGTCTGGTTCTTTCCATTGCTGGACAGTGGCATATAACATGCTCCATTGTTTCTTCGTCCTCCAAGCACAAGCGGCATTCCGTTTCTTCGGACGGAGAGCCCTATCTTGTTCATGTGGCTTCTTAGCCGACAATCGCCAGTGTATATGCCAACTACAGCCTGTACCTGCTGCCGGCCAAGTTGAAGAAGCTGTCCGGTTCTCACTCCTGATGGCAGATTCACCGCCAACTTTGAATGAGTTAGGCCTGGTAACTTTCTCCATTTATCTACAAATTGATTTTGTGTCCACCTGGAGGGGGCTTCCTTAGCTGTGTTATAAGCTATTCCCAGTACTGGTTCTGGTCCTATGAAGGCCGTTGCGGCCGCCTGCTTCGCAAGAGCATCAGCTTTTTCGTTGCCTTCATATCCTGTATGTCCAGGTGTCCAGATTAGTGTAAGTTTGTTTTCTCTCCCTAGTTTGGTGAGTAGTTCCTGACAGTTCCATACTGTCTTAGATGAACAATGGCTAGAATCAAGAGCTTTTAGAGCTGCTTGACTGTCCGAGAAAATTTTGATTGACTTGCCTTTCCAGTTTCTATCGATGAGCCACTGTGCAGTCATATCAATGGCCTTAACTTCAGCCTGAAAGGGAACATTTAAGCTCAACCTTACCATTTTTATTCCATGCAGCGGCTCCCGTACCATCATTGGTCTTGGAGCCGTCAGTGAACCAACTATTCTCTGTTCTTCTCAGATTTTCTGAGTCCTTCGCCCATTCGCTCCTCTCTGGTAGGAGGACGTCATAGGCATGGTAATACGTGGTTTTGGTAGGCATAACATCTGATGGTAGACCTAACACACTGCCCTGCTCATTGGTATTTTCCAGCCTGTTGGGCATCATGATGATCGCCTGCGGATTGTTGATCACCGCCTGTGTCAATCTATACGTCGCCCATCTAGCCTCTTTCTCCAGCACTATTTGAAGAGTTGGCAGATTTAGAAGACACTCAAGCACTGCCGTGGGTGTAGTGCCGAAAGCGGCATTAATTGCCAGACCCGCTTGTCTTTGTAAGGTAGATAATTTGATTCTCGCGGAGCTCTGTAAGCCCTTAGAGTACCAAGCCACTGCCCCATATGTTATCATTGGTCTTATGACCACGATATAGAGCCAGTGCTTTTGTTTGGGATGTATGCCCCATGTTTTGCCGCAAATGCGTCTGCAGGTCCATAATGGCAGTTTCGCTTTTGCGCTAATTTTATCCAGATGCGCATTCCAGTTAAGTGTTTTATCTAAGGTAATTCCCAGATACTTCACTGTATTCGCAAATGGGATAGTTTCTCCTTTGAATGAAGGTGGTCTTAGGTCTTCCAGCCTTTTCTTCCTTGTGAACGGTACTATAACTGTTTTGTGTGGGTTCACAGATAGTTGTTCCCTTTCACACCAGTCATAGACCACGGTTAGCACCTCTTGCAGATCCTCTGAAATAGTTCTTTGCAAGTTGCTTTTTATCAGTATGGCCAAACATAGGACAATGCCATGTACAGGATTATAAAATATACTATTCGGGTAACACTGACCCATATAGTCATTATTAGTACGAAGAGTAGCCATTAAGATTATGTGACACTATCGTTTTAGTTAAATTGTTTGTAAAAGTTCTGTATTTAAACCTATTAAGTCAACCGTAATGATGTTCAGGTCTTTTAATTTTTATCATCTAACGAATTCATTAAATTCTAAATGCTATATACGTACGCTGTAGGTAGTTTTCTAGTATAATAGCAGGCATGTGACTTAATAAATAAACAAAAAAAATAAAAATAAAACATACCCGAAAGCATCGTACCTAAAGATTTTCATCTCACTGGAAAATTGTCTTATTCGATTAACTTGCAACATAATTAATTTCCTTAATTCTTACGAGTTAATTAGTCTTTTTTTAAATACCATCAAACTAATTAAGGCGAGATAAAAGGTACCACGGTTAAATCGTGTCATTTAAATCAGGTGTATAATTTTTAAATTATTTTAAGGCCGTCGTAAAATTAGTCTATTAACGGAATATACATTTTAAGCCTAGTTCCATCTTTCATGGCAAATAATATTTTAATGAAATCTATTTGTAATAATAAATCTTCTTAACATTAAACATGTTTATTATTCTTAATAAAACATTTCGCCATTGCTAAATTCTTGTGGTAAATATTATGAATTATTACAAGTACGATTATGAAGTCATTCACCTTACGATCACAAATTGGCATATTATGCTTTTCTCGATATTTTTTTAGATTATTTTTTCAAATAATATCAATATATAAATATTATGTTTCGGCTGTCGCTAATGTCCATTTAGAATAATATACATGTAGCAATATTTTAAATTTATCTACACAAGAATTGCTTTTTCTCACGTGGGGCAATTTAGTCATTTTTAGATTTTTTAACTTTCTCTTAGAAATTCTCTAAAAGAGCAGCATCTGAGATGTTAAAAATAATTCGAAAATTATATATAAATAAGAGGGAAATTGGCACACAATTATTTATAGTGTTACGTTTTTCCCGTAGGTTCTTAACGAAATTACAACTTTTACTATTTTAAACTAATACTATCTTTATTTTTAATCACTGTGTACAATTAAATACACTAAATTACTCTTATAACTTTACAACTAATAGCTCTTTACAAATTAACACTCAATGATTAACTAACTGCAACTCGCCGCTATCCGCTATTTATATACGATCTAAAATCTATCACCAGTACTCCGAAAGAAGCGAGGCCACTCTATATTATTCTCGACCAGGGCATCGAGAGAATTCCACAGTTCCTGAAATTTCGCGGCCGGCGATGACTTATACATAGACGCGACAAGGCTAGTAAGTATAATAAAAATCAAGTTGAACAAAATTAAAAACGAGACTACTAACAACAGGAAGGATATTAGCAAACTTCAAGACGAAAACACAAGAACTTTGATTACAAATACACTTAAAACATGAATGCTGAACATAACAGCATTAGAGGAAAACCCAGTAGATAAGTGGAACAAAACTAAGCAGATCATAGGTAACACATGCGAAAAACATCTAAAAAGAACATACAATAAAAAGAAGATATGGATGACACATGAAATTATGCAACTAATGGACACCAGAAGAAACTACAAAAATAAGGATCCGGATAAACATCGTCAAATACACGGGACAATTAGAAGAAAGACAAGAAAAACCAAAGAGAAATGGTTGGAAGAGAGGTGTAAAGAGATCGAAGAACTTGAAAGAAAGTATGACTATCACAACATGTACAAACAAATTAAAAACATGACGACACAACGAAACAAGGAACAACAATACATAGTAGATAATGGAAAAATAGTAGCTGAAACATCGGAGCTACTAAAAGTCTGGAAATTATATATAGAGTCACTCTTTTATGATGAACGTCCAGAAATCCTAAAGAAGAATTGTCAGGTCCCCATATCACAAAAGAAGAGATCGAAAAAGCCATTCTATTCATGAAAAGCAATAAAGCACCAGGCCCAGACGGCATTCATGCCGAGATTATTAAACAAATGAATGAGACGGATTCGTAAATCATGTATATTTTGATACCACTGTTCAAGAACATATATATCTCCAAGAACCCACGAACAAGAACTTGTGACCAATAGTTTGGGATATCCATAATCGCATATATGCAAAATGTGAATCAAGGATGCCCGAGACCCAATTTGACTTCAGAGGAGGCTTCGGCATCAGAGAGACGATTTTCTCCCTACAGGTACTTATACAGAGGTGCAGAGACATGAACCGAGGTGTATATGTATACTTCATCGACTTTTCAAAAGCCTTCGACAACGTAAAGCACGGAAAACTTGTGGAACTTCTTAAAACTACAGGTCTAGACTCTAAAGATATTGAAATAATAACTAACCTATAATAGGATCAATCTGCAAAGATAAAAATCGCTGGGAAATTGTCGAAAGACACTAAAATCAAAAAAGGAGTCCGTCAAGGATGCGTACTATCGCCTCTACTTTTCAATTTATACTCAGAAGCGATCTTTAACGAGGCGCTTCATAATGCCGAAGAGGAAATAAAGATAATAATGGAGAACTCATCAATAACATTAGATACGCGGAGTCTTGAAGATCTTCAAAGTTTACTACAAAAAGTGAACGACATATCCGAGGAATTTGGACTAAAACTAAATGTCTCAAAAACAAAATGGATATGCATTAGCAAACAACGAATAGCAATAGGAAGACTTACACTAATCCAAACACCTATAGAACACGTTGAAAATATACATATTTAGGGACAATCATTCATAATCAATGGGACATGATCACAGAAATCAAATCCAGGATTGAGAAAGCAAGATCAACTTTTATTAGAATGAAAAACATATTTACCGAAAGACACATCTCACTACCTCTAAAAATCAAATTGATAAAATGCTACATATTCACAGTCTTGCTAGACGGAGTAAAAGCATGGACCATGACAGAACAATTTATGAAAAAGATCTCTGCCTTTGAAATGTGGAAATATCGGCGTGTTCTCCGAATATACTGAAAGGATCACGTTACAAACGAACAGAAGAATCAGCAAATAACAAGAAATCACATTCATGATAAAGAAAAGAAAACTGGAAGAGACACAACAAATATCGCCTTCAGCAACTTATCCTTCAGGGCAAGGTGGACGGTAGAAGGGACCCAGGTAGAAGGAGAAACTCTTGTATGCAAATTCTAAGGAAATGGTTTGGTCTATCATCTATCCAATGGCTTAAATAAGCTGCTACTAAAATTCGAATCGGCATATTAATAGCTAACGTCGATAAGGGATAGGGCAAGAAGAGTCCTGCATAAGATATCGTTGATATAGATCAGGACTAAAGTGAGAGATAATATATACTCTTGAAGAACTCCGGCACTGATTTTAAATTCCTCCTCGGGTGCTTCGATCTCATAAGAAATTGGAAAGCCATAAGAGCAGGGCTCGTGGTAGTCTATATGCTGTCAATTTGATTAACAATTTGTCATGCCACACCCTATCAAATGCTTTGGATATGTCGAGGGCCACTGCAAGAGATTCGCCGTAGCACTCGATGGCATTGGTCCACAGGTAGGTCACGTAAATCAGGAGATCTCTTATGATGCCTACCGATTCGAGATATTTTAAGAGCTGATCGTTGATCAGTTTCTCCATGACTTTGGACATGATGGAACCGAAGGCAATTGGACGGTAGTTATTTGGAATCGTGTTTTACCTTTCTTCGGGATTGATTGCACCTGAGCGCATTTCCAGCTAGAAGGAAAGCATGCAGTTCTGTATGATAGGGATAAAAGCATACATAGTGGAACTATTAGTTCAGCGGCACGTTCTTTACGCACTGTTGCCGGAACGCCATCCGATCACGTGGCCTTGTGTATCTAGGCTTTTGAGCATTCGCTTCACTTCGTGTTGTAGTTCGGGATAGTTGGGGGAGTCTGCTTGTTCGAATGATAAGCAGGAATGAATCGAAATATTTTTAGCCATTCTTGCTTCCAGTGGGTTCAAAGTTTTGTCCGGAAAATATATTACTGGGATCAAAAAAGGATATTAAGAATCACATGAGACACAGATTTTACCTAATTTTTCAATGCTTGCATTACGCTAATATCAACCCACTAAACAAGGAAGAGACAATATTAATGCTATTTTCGCGAGTATTCGTGATGACAGTTCTTTTAATTTTTTCTTAATGCCTCCACCAATCTGTTATCATACGTTTGAATCGCGATGCCACGCCTTACTCAGCGTGCAGGGGTATAACTCCGATGGTAGTACGGGATTCTTTACGTAAGGTGAGAAGCGAAGATAAAGAAGCACTTAAAAAACAATAAAGTATATTAGATAAACTTAATGAGAAAAGATTAACAATGTGTATTGGTCAAAGACCCAACGATAGAGTTTTAACAGCGTTTACTGGTCAGGAACTTAATGAGACTAGCCTATACCCAATTATTAAGGTGCGCATGCTTTCTCGACTTGAGGTATGTTTTATGAATTGTTTATAGGTCTTTTTGGTCACTGCTTTGTAAATATAGTTTATCTTATGTTGTGTTGTGTTTTATTTAATGCAGTGGCGTAGCTAGAAATGTGGGCGCCGGGGGGCAAGCCTATCCGCTGGCGCCTAAAACAAACCTATATTTTGTGTACATACGCAAATTAATCAAAAAATAATACATCATAATATTAAACGTATAATAACGTGCGCCGGGAGTAAAATTTGAAGGTCACGATCCCGACACACGGCGGCGGGCGAGCTGGCAGGGAACGGAAAACGGTCATGGACGTTTATTGTGATATTTTTGTTAGTTTACAAGATAAAAATACGGGATTTGCTCTATTACCTTATTGTCAAGACATAAGCGAAACTTTTATGAAGAATAGTTTTTTTTTTCATTTAGGCCTTCCCTTTTTGTTAATCGAGTGATATATTTAAAAAAAAAAACAACTTTAACCAAATCCGTTAAGATATGTATAAGGCTAGGGCGTATAATTATTGTGATATCTTTGTTAGTTTAAAAGATAAAAATATGGGGTTTGTTCTATTACCTTGTCAAGACATAAGCGAAACTTTTATGGAGAATAGTTTTTTTTTTCATTTAGGCCTTCCCTTTTTCTTAGTTGAGTGATATATTTAAAAATAAAACTACTTTTAAACCAAATCCCAGGCCAGGGCGTTAAAGTTTAAGAAGTTTCACTTCTGATATGCGCACATAGTGCACACGCTTTTTTTGATTTACAGGAATATGAATATAAAATATATAAACGGCAACCAACCAACAGGTACATACATATTTAAATATAAACGTAAACTAAACATCTGTAACCTTAATTAATTAATTAAACGTTGGAGTCTTTCTTCGGTTTTAAATCGACGTAAATTGATCGATTATTTGATCAAAACTAATTTTTGGGCAAATTAATTTTCTATGCCTAGTATTGCTGGCTATTTAGACTTGTCTGGCTAATGGTACCTCCTAAATACGAAACTCTAAAAAACACATAATTTTTACGACCGAAATTTTCGGAATTTTTGTCTTTGAAGTCGCATGCCGCCTTACGCAGTGTTTTTACAACTTTGCATGTACCAAATGCCGCCGCGCCGGGATGCATATTTACACATCCTAACATACGACGGCACCAGGGTGCTGAAATCGGTTAAGTTTTGTAAGCGTTTGTAGCGCTACAAAAGCTATCGCGCCATGTCTTCGCGATGCAATCAATTTGCGGCAAGAGCCCTCGTGGTCGAGAGGTCTAGATGGTTAGGTCTCAATTCGGCGGCTATCGGCGGCCTGGATTCAAACCCCGTTGCTTTTTTACTTTTTTTAGGTTAAGTTTCTAAACAGTTTTTTCTTGATTTTGGGTATGTCTTGGGTTAGTTTGGGTTAGCACCTGGCCCACCCGGTACCTACGCCACTGATTTAATGTTAAGGTATCTAAGAGCACTTGGACACTATACTTTGAACTACTTGACAGACTACTTAGAAACTTCACTCGAAGAACTTTGACAGACTCGACTTTTCTACTGTGGTTAATGAAACCCATAGTCTTAGCAGTCGATATGGCTAACCAAGTACTAGGTTTGGGGCAGGAAAAGGATTATAACTTTAGCAATCGTGTGACTAACCAAAGAGCGGATTGAACCAAAAGCAGTCATGTGACTAACCCTGGAGCTGGTTTAGGAGAGACCAAAAGTCTGACGAACTGAACGTTTGCCAGTGTATTTATATTAGAGAAATTGCTGATCATTGCATGCTTAAGGTTCATAATCGCTCCCGTTGACTGCTCGCGTTGTTTATAGTTTGCTTTTAATGTTTATTAAATAATTCCCAAGTTCAAGTTCAAACTTGGGACAGGGTGATAATTAGTTAATAGCTTTATGAATTATTATATTTGACACTATGAACATTCATGGATCAAATTGGTCATACATTCTGTAGTGCTTTAGTGTGTTGCAGAAGATATAAATTATGATGGAACCATGACCAAATACTTTTAAAAGCACTCATGTAGGCAATTTATTCGCGATAAACTCATCCGTTTTGGTGCCTCAACACGTCAATTGGATATGAATTACTATCTATTAAGGATGTAACCCTCAATCCAATAAATAATACCAGTTTGTATTTGAAAAAACTTCTGCTTCTGCTGTTACTATTAATGAGGAAGTTTCATTGGAAAAAGTATTAAGCCTTACAATTTCTACTTTACAACCTTTTTACAAGCTTTTCATTGAAATAGTCTATGAAAAGCAAGGGATTTGATGCAACTAGAACCATCGGAGCAAAGCGAATTCCAAAAAATTGTCATTTAGAAAATTAAAAAGCTTTAAAAAACCCAAACAGTAAATGCAAGGCAATAATAATGTTTACTGTTATAAAATGGATTGATAATAAAGTTATTTATTGCCAATGTTGCATCAACCACTTATGACGTGCAATAGCAAAGCCTAGTAAAAAGCTTTTCTTAGAGAGAGAAGAAAATTTTACAAGTTCCTATACCTCATGCTATTGGAAAGTACGATTCCATATTGGCCGGGGGGGAACTGTCTTGAGGAACGAAAATATTTCCCGCTATCGAGTTGTGTTAGAGAAAAACAAATGTTGGTTGTATATATTTACATGGATAATCGATGTAGCAATGCAAAATACGTGGATTGTGTAGAAGAAATCTGGTAATGAATGAAAGCAACTAGAATTTACAAGAGTTATGTTGAAAACCATCTAACCAATTACAAAAGTCCGCCAAAAGCTACTGGAAGACCATCAACCAGTTTGTCATCCATATCGTCCCGCAGAGTTAGTGACAATATAGATATGATAATATAGAACATTTGCCGGCCCCAACACCTAACAAAAAAGGTAAGATGCGCTATATTTTGATGATACGAACAATATTCACCAAATTCAATATAGATTTATGTATGAACTGCAAGGTTCCATTTTATACAATATACATTTTTTTAATGTTCTCCAGGAGGGCTTGACCTTATCTCATAGCAACAGAATGATATTTTCTACGTATCTCGAGAATCATTCGATATTCTCTTCAGTCTAGTGACAACTAATGAGAATCATAGGAGTCATTTAATAGCTGCAATAGCATTAACAACAGTAAATTCAACAAATGTTTAAAAAACTCATGATACCTTGCGGGAAATTCCATAAAAAGCGTATACCATTTCCTGATATGGCGGAAAGAGACGTAGCCCGAAAGAGTTACCGAAAACGTTGTCGTCGCTTAGTTTGTCGAAGAAGCAGGGGACCGTAAAAGGATCAACTTTATGGGCAAATTATTCGATGCTGAAATGTACGTTGAATATTAACAAAAGCGTCGATATTAGGTGATTTATCAAACTAGTACCTTTTCTCGTAAAATAAATGGTGGGGTATAGAGCGAAGAAGTCGAAAGCTTTTATAAGTGAAAAGACTTTGAAATGCATTGAGGGAACTATTATATTGAGGGAGTTCTGTTGCTTATCGATATTTTTAGAATTAGATTTTTAGGTTATGAACTATGAAAAATAACTATGAATCATATTAAAGTTAAAAATTTCGCTTTGAATATCAGAGTTATAAGTAAAGGCTTTTTATTAAAGTCTTTGCAAGTATTTGGTTAGAGTAATATAAAAGTAGCCCCCCAGTTCAACTGTCAGATATCTTCTCCGCCTACCCTTAGCTAATTTAGCTTTATTTCCTTCCTTAGAGGAGTCTGCATGCATATTTTCAATGGTAACAACATGGACCATATCTACTGGCATTATTACTAACAATAATTGAGCAGTTCATAGAAGAAATAATAAGTTAATATGATATTCATCATTTGAATCAAGTTAGTTTCTAGAGATGGGGGGCGTAGTGTTTAACTGCATACAACTAAAATGGCAATAAAAGGAATTACATATGCTTAAAAATTATTGTTATCCTGAAGGGAATGTTAATATTTTTTGACAGAAAATTTACGTTATTCCATGAACCAAGCGAATGAGTAAATAATTTTAAAGAAACAGGTTCTGCAGAGAAACTTTAGAATCACCCATCTCATGAAGAGATGATAATTCTTGAATCAGTCAAGGATACTTGAATATTGAAGAATAGCAAAATTAAATCAAACCAAAATCAAAACGCCAACCATTACTGGTTTTCTCAGGTACGTCATAGAATCCTAGCGTACAGAATTGCAAATTAACGGTCCAGAATTCACTTTGAAGGCAAACATTATCAACATCAAAGGAAGAATCTATCTAGCATGCTGAACTCCATCAAATATGGATTTAATATCAAAGGAAATCATAAGACGACACCTTATTCTATATGTATGACCTAAAGCTATTGAAAATGAAAAATGAAAAATAAAATAATAATAATAATAATAATAATAATAATAATAATAATAATAATAATAGTAATAATAATAATAATAATAATAATCCGTGGCTGTTGCTGATGAGCTATGGAGGACCGCCTCTTGCGATGAGGACACCCGCCAGCTTAAACCGGAGGGTGCCGAGAAAATAGAATATCCGGGGTGGACAAAAATCAGCAAACCCATGAGAATGGAGAAACAACAAGCCCCGGATAACAAGAACGGCGTCAGAGCGAACACGCCTGATGTCCCATCCAGCAGGGGGTCTGAGATGCCCCAGGTCGCCTTTCAGCGAAATCCTCATCCTTTGCTGAATGCGAACAACCTACACAGCACTACACGCACCTCCCATGCAAACGAATCAACCTTTACTATCCATAATGTCAGAGGGGACGGCAACTGTTTGTTCCGTGCAATAAGTATCTTCTTGTTCGACACGGAAGAACGACACAGATTATTAATGACGGAAGCAGTGAAGTATAAGAGAAAAGAATGGAAGGGAATACAACACTAGAAGCTAACCACGAACCCACAATTACAGAGCCAGCGTAGCTACTGTCACAACGTGAAGCAAGATAGAACATACGAAATAATGACACTCTCAAAAACACGAATATTAAACCTCAAAGTATACCTAGAGCTACAAGACCCGAAAACAAAAATTCTCCAGACTAACAAAGCCCCAATAATAATCAGCAACACAGCAGATTCAACTGATATAAGTCTACAACTCACCGGGAACCCGGAGGAAGAACACTTTCAATTACTAAAGCCAGAAATAGTACCATACCACAACTGAAAAAATCGGAGAACCCAGCAAAAGCGAAAACTTGCTTCATGGAAGAGTAAACTACACCAAACAAGCTGTTGACGCACAGAATATGGCAGACACGAAATCCACAACATAAAACAAACTAACAGTAAACACGTTGTCGACATAAAGGAGATATATCTTGAAAAGCAAGAAGTTGACCGAAGCTGAAATAAAGGAAATACTCGCCAACGTCAGAGGCCATATCCAAAATGCCGAAGAGAATAATGCCGCAACAAGACCTAATGCTGAATCCCAAGTAACAAATGGGTCAGCACAAGATGAATCAACAAACACTGATAGTGAACCCAACAATGCTACCCAACAATATAAATCGACTGTTGTAGCAACAGCAATAACGAAAACCAAAAACAATATTGAGGCAGAAACAAATGAAGACACAATGATCGGGGCGATCCTAATCAGAATACAAGAAGGCAGAAGCACGGATACACATCTGCAGAGGAAACCATTGAAGAAGATAAAGGATATCGGGAATACTGAAAGCTTAATTAAAAGAGGTAATGACGCTAAAAAGGAAATATTGAGAAGAGAACCAAGACAATATGAAAGCCTAACCCAAATCAACAAACTAATATACGCTATAGTAGAAGAAATACAAGCCAGAATAAGCCCAAAGTCGAACTCTCAAAATGGGAAAAGAAGAGACCAAAAAGACCCGCCATGGAAAAGAAGGAAACAATCCAAAATAGTGAACTAAGATAATAAATTAAATGCACAAGAGCAAAGTGGAAGCAGTAAAAACTCGTATTGATGCAAAGACCACCTGCTAATAAGTCAAACAATTCACACAGATTGTAAGGAAACCCGAAAAAGTTTATCCATAGCTTGGATCGATTACAAGAAGGCGTTCCGTAGTATTCCGCATAGCTGGTTTGTAGAATGGCTAAATATATACCGAGCATCGCCAACACTAATAAAGTTCATGTGCAAGTCCATGGCTATGGAGAAGACCGATCTAAACTTAACAACAGATAAGGACACTATAACCATCAAAGATATTTGGATCACGAACGGGATTTATCAGGGACACTCCTTGTCACCACTGCTTTTCTGCATAGCATTGTGCCCCTAAGTTCCATCCTAAACAACTCGAATACATCATACCTATGCAAGAAAGAGAAGCAGAAAAGCAATCACCTCCTGTATGTTGACGATCTGAAGCTGTTAGCGAAAAATGAGGAAAAAAGTTCAGTGACGACATTAGAATGGAATTTGGTCTTGAAAAATGTGCGAAGGCAACTTTCCTAAATGGAAAGGTACAACCCTTAGAATAACACGAAGCTTACAAATATCATGGTATAGATGAGCACGGTGGACTACACCACGAAGGAATGAAAAGCAAGATCAAATAGGAGTACTACCGACGAACGAGACAAATCCTGAAGACCGAATTAAATACGTAATACAAGGTCGCAGCAATAACATCGTTAGCAGTACTTGTTTTAACATACAGCTTCGGGGACGTCAAATGAACTAAAGCAGAAATAAAGCAAATTGATTGTAAGACAAGGAAGCTAATTACCTTGGAAGGAACGCTACACCCCAAAGCTGATGTTGAACGATTGTTTATCCCACGGAAAGAAGGAGGAAGAGGGATGGCAAGACTTGAAAACAGCCACAATATCACGTTAGCAAGATTGAAAAACAAGAAAACAAAGGACAAATACCTAGGAATAGTATACTGATAAAAACAGAAAAAAACTGGGTCAGACTGATGATGGGCAGATAGTAGAATACACCACCAAGAAAGAGACAGAAACCAAAAGAGTAAAAATCATCGAAGATAAAGTAAAACAACAATCAAAACCAGAACAAATAGAAAAATGGAGGAAGAAGACCATGCATGGGCAAATTCTGCGGAGAAGCGAAAAAGAAAATATTAATAAGGACCAAACGTGAAAATGGCCTACTCATGCAGACCTGAAGCCAGAGACAGAAGCACTGATAACAGCTTGTCAGGAACAGGCCATCGCGATGAACTACGTGAAGGAGAAAATAATGGAAGACGACACTAACTCAAAATGCAGAGTGCCGGTCATTTGATGAGACTATCCATCACGTTGTGTCTGGCTGCCCGACCCTGGCTAAACGAGCGTTATAACACTGTGGCAAAACAACTGCACTGGAACCTATGCACGGCGTACGGAATACAAGTACAAGACCGATGGTCACGCCCCAGACCCTGTTATGAAAACGCCTGAGGCAATAATCTGGGACACTCAGGTACAGACAGACAGGCTAAACCCTAACAAACCGGACATTATGGTGAGAGACAAAAAACAGAAATCGTGCCTTCTCTTCGATGTTGCCATACCATTTGACTACAACATTAATCAAAAAGAGGCAGAGAAACGTTTAAAATATAAAGACCTCTAGATTGAGATACAACGAATGTGTAACCTGAAAACTAAGGTAATACCCATAGTGATCGGAGCCGAGGACTTGTATCCAACTACACATGCGAAATCATTAAAGAAGCCCCTGGGTATCATAACATGCTGAGTATGCAGAGGGCGGTAGTGCTGAGCACAGCCCATATTGTGCGAAAAGTAACTTAACAAGGAACAACAAACCATCAAACTAAAAGGAAAGACTTAGGTGCACGGTGCATTTGACCATCCCTCAAAAATGCAACCACGGTTGAAAGCTGTGGGATGAAGCAAATATACGATCTTAACAGCAAAACAAAAATGAATATGCACCTTGTAGTAAATCAAATGCTAGCATGGGAACAAAACGAGTGCAGGCAAGGTGCAATGGGATGTAAAGAACTGCTTCTCATAGATAATGTCCCAACGAAACGCGAAATAGAAATGTAGCAATGGCATGGATCGACTACAAAAAAGCTTTTTATTCGGTGCCGCACTCCTGGCTAGTCGAAACACTTAAAATTCACAGAATAAACGCCCATATTACAGCACTTCTCGAATTCCTAATGAAAACATAGAGAACTCTAATTAACACGGGAAGTGGTGACGAATCAACGAACGTTGAGGTCCGTATAGAGCAGGGAATTTTCAGGGCGACAGCCTGAGCTCTGTTTAGTCCTGAACCTACTTAGCACTTTTATTAAAGAAAGTGGATATAGCTATGCTATAGATTCACATACAAAAATGCCTTACCTGTTCTATATGGACCACTTAAATGTATTTGCCTAAGATCAGAGACAACTACAAAGCTCACGGGAGAAAATTGCATCTTTCAGCAAGGCAATCGGGATGGAGTTTGGTACCGCTAAATGTGCAATTATGGTTGCGAGAAGAGGTAAGAAAATAGAAGCGGACAATGTCGACCTTATGGGTGGAATATCAATATCCAGTCCCCATGACGTTAAACCTATAAATATCTGGGACCTCAACAAGCACTTAATATAGATGAGAAAAAAGCAAGGAGCCGGTCAAAAACGAACTTGCCCAAAGAGTCAAGGCCATAATCAAAACCAATCTGTATTCCTGAAACAAGATCCAAGCGTTAAACAGATGGGCAATATCTGTCGTTGTATATATATTTGGTGTTCTCCATTGGTTCAGAACCGAAGTCCAGGGGCTTGACAGACTAATTAGGGCACTTTTCTTCAAATATAGAATACACCATCCAAAGTCCGCAGTCGAACAAATTTACATCCCTCAAACGGAAAGTGGCTAATGTAGAATGGCCATACGAAGATCGGCTTAAAAACCTACATATCTACCTCCAAACAGTCAACTCACCTGTCCATAAAAATCTTCCTCGGCAATTATCTCCCCTCAACGGTGATCAGTTTTGAACCTAGAGTGACTAGCAGGATCACATCATACAAGAACAATTGGAAGACTAAAACACTTCATAGTCAATTATGCCAGTCTTCATCAGGAAGATATAGACACCCAAGCATCAAAAAATGTACTTACCGCTTGTTACCTCTCCCCATGAACTGAGGGTTTTCTGTTCGTCATTCAGGATCAAGTCGTGCCTACTAGAACTTATCGAAAGCACATATTAAAAGACGAGATACCATCCACCAAATGAAGCTAAAGACGAGGAATCCATCCAACACCTTCTCTCAGCATGCAGATATCTCGCTCCAAAATGGTACCTAGACAGGAACAATAATGTCGGTAAACTCATCCACCAAGGTTTAAGCTTAAAATATGAGCTTACTAAAATTAATAAATAATATTATAACTACCTGCCTAGCCAAGTGTTGGAAAATCAAGCCATTAAAATATAATGGGACCTACCGGACCGCACTGTAGAACATAACCGGCCAAACATTGTGAAATGGCACAGAAACTGCCGAATGGCAGATCCTAAGTAAAGTTAATAAATACGAAAATTTGGCAATGAAAATGATATGGAAATTAGAAATACCTATACTATACCTATAATATTTTCAGCGAATGGTTTAATTCATAAATACTTACCTAGAAATCTAGAGACACTGGGATATAAAGCATCCTATTACTACAAAAATGCATCGTTCTGTGATCTGCGAGTATAGTCCGCAAAGCTCTGTCCAGGTAGATGACCTGAAAGCCTTGGTTCGGTAAGGGCTCGGAGAATCATACCGATAACCGTGAAAATAATGATAATAATTATCATTATTAATTATTACTAATAATAATAATAATAATAATAATAATAATAATAATAATAATAATAATAATA